>JAMLFT010000290.1:0-47718 GCA_026544285.1 Pachyrhizus erosus
TTTAGAAGTTAAAAATAATTTTTTTTAATTAAATATAAATAAATAAATATTTAGATAAATGAAATAAATAAAATTTATCAAAATAAAATAAATATTTGGTGGAAGAAATATAGAACTAATAAGGGAAAAAATATAAATTTATTTATAGGATTTTTGGAAAAATTTAGGAATCAAAAATATAATTTTAAAAAATAAAAAAAAATAAAAGAAAAAGAAAAGGAAAGTAAAAAGGAGGCAGGGCTGGGTACGAACCTAAGCCCTGCAGGAAGAAGAGAAAAGCACTACCAATTGAGCTAGAAGAGCTCGTGGTAAAAGAGAAAAGGAAATAATGTATAAAAAGGGTTGTTAAAAGAAAAGGAGAAAAATAAAATGGAAAAGAAAAAAGTGGGGTAGGTGGATTTGAAGCACGTAACATAAGAGACGAGAGGAATTAGGTGAAGTAGGGATTGCCGTTTGATCGCTAGGCCAATCGTTGGCAAATTAAGAAAATAAAATCATATTATTCTTTCCTTCGTCGCCTTCTCTCTCCTGCTTCTCCTTCCTCGAGCCATGGTTTCCTGCAACACTGACTTGACACCGTCTTGCTCCCATAAACCTACCTTATCCTCCTAGGATGTGTCTGACTCGTAGCTTATCTTCCATGAATTTAATAAGTTAAAAATCAAGCGCAAGGATATTATAAATACTGGTTGTTGCAAATCAGAAAATGCATCGACAAAGAAATCCCACCTTCAATTTCGTACCAAATTCAAACTCCTTTTCACTCATTTAAAATTCGGACAACTTCGTATTGGTTCAAGCTTTATTCGGGTTTAATTTTCTAGGAAAAAGGAGGAAAGCATAAGGAATTAGTAGCGTTACCAAAGCATCGCCAAAAAGCTTAGAATACTCGCTAAAAACTCGAAATTAAGGTAGGAGGAATTATTTTTACTTCAAATTTGATTGCTAGAAACATTATATGTTATGCGAATTTAGTTTTCTGAAAATTTGACACTCTAAAACTAATCAATTCTATGAAAATGAATTGACATAGAAAAATTTGAATTTCTTGTAGACACCATTTATGTCCCTTGTTGAATTTTTGAATAAATTACAAGCAGGATAAGCTATATTAATGAAATTCAAATTATTTTGGTTCGAAATATCTCTAGAAATGATTAGAAGAATGGAAATTGAATTTGAACAAAATCTCCATTTTTTGTTCTTGTTTTTGGCTCTAAATTCCTTGAAATTCTAATTAATGCTTTGAAACTGAAATTATTCTATTGGTTTAAATATAAAAATTGATAAATTGAACTCAAAACAAGGAAGGAAAAGAGGAATCATGAAATTCAAATTTTAACTTAAATTGGTGCCTTTGATCCAGAGGTTGAAGAAGGCAAAGATCAAATAACCATTTTGCCTCTAGGGGTGGAAATTACTAAAATACCCCTAGGCCAAAATTTTGTAACTTTGCTGTTTTACATTATTTAATTTAGGAAAGGGACAATGAGGAATCTTTACTCTAATAATGAAGTACTCTAACAGGATTACCAAAGATTAAAATGATATTAATCCTAAATTTTTATAAAAAGACCAAAATACCCCTACATTAATAATTTAAAATGTTTACTGTTTTGGTAATTCTAAATTCAGGAAAAAGATAGCCATAGTATTCTTCAATAATATTAAGTATAGTTATAACATTTAGAAAGTTAGCAATGTGATAGAAAATCTCTAAAAAAATAAATTTTTATGAAAATAACTAAAATGCCCGTAGTTATTTTCTTTTATAAAATTTTGCATTTTTTTTAGCAATTTTCTGAATTCAACAAGCTTTATAATCTTAGAGATCTATCTTACTACAAAATTTTGAATTCAAAATGAAAATTTTTAAGAAGTTAAAATGACCAAAATACCTTTCTATGAGAAAATTATCAAAATACCTTTCTAAGAGAAAATTAGCAAAATACCTTTTTTTTTTTAAAAAAAATTATTCAAATTAATTTCAAACTAAAATTTTCATATCTCATTATCTCTTAATGAATAACTATCTTTTAGTATATGTATATTATAGAAAGAAAATTTGAATGAAAAATTAGGACCTCCTTCCCTTTTGCCCACTCTCCGTTCACACGATTCTCAAAGCAGAGAAGGAAGGGTGGGCAGTAGGTACCACGGGTCCTTTGTCCCACACATCTATCCAAAAGCAAGTGTAGTTCACCGGTTCCACCGAATGCTCCTATCTCTTAGCAAAGATCGTGTGACTGACTATTCTATCCTTTTCCTTGTTTTAGGAATTATTCTTATAACTCATGAATGAATCCTTAGTTAAATTCTAACATTTAAATTTTTTATCCAAAGTGGAATGAAACATAATTAGATAGAAAAATGAGAGGAAAAGATATAGAGACAAATTATAGTGCAAAAACACTAAAAAGACGATTTTGCCATTTTCTCATTTTCTAATTATCATTCTTGAAATTTGAATAAATTTCTCCATTTAGTTAAAATATTCATTAGTTAAATAAGATGGAAATATATTTGAATATGAAGAAAGATAAATTTAAACACAAACATAAAGGTCTTAAAAAAAGACCATTTTGCCCCTATCTTGTCATAAAATATATTATTTGATTGGTGTGATCTTGATTATAATTTTAATCATCCTATATTGTATGATTGCTTGTATTGATAGTAAGAGTAAAATTTATTACTTTTACTAATAGTAGAGAGATCCATAAGTGATGACAATTGTCCCTATAAGACAATAAATCGCAGAAATAACCCTAGGGTAGGAGATGAACTGAGAAACTCTCAAACAATTATTGGGTAACATTTATATAAGATTTGCAAAGTAAGAATGGAAGATGGATGCTATCTTATGATATCATGAAACTCTACATAAGTACCAGGGAAGATTAATAAATGAAGGAAAGAAGGTAGAATAGGTTAGATACCCTAACGAATGAGAAATAAGTTTTGAGATAGCAAGGGTTGACCATAGAAGGTACTTGAGAAATGTACGCAAGCTCTGGCGAGTCCTTGGGGGTAGATAAGGTGTCAAGTTGTGAACCGCTTAGAGTAAAAAGGGTGTCACAGAATTGTCTTGGCGTCCTCGACAAAGCGGAGCATTACCAAGATTTGGTTTAAAGTATTCTGGACCCAATACCAGGTAGAATATATACTCCCGATCGTCAACCCAAAAATGGAAATTTGGACTATTATTTACACACTCGTGTAAGTCCTCCCGGAGTTAGTAGTATTGGAGGCTACAAAGGGTCCTAAATCGAGTAAAATCCTTAATTAGGCACGTTACGGTTAGATGAAAATCTATGATAGATAGAAATGATATATATATGTATGTGTTTGCTTAAGGATAGATGACTCACTCCTACAACCCCCCATTTTAGATAAAGATGGCAGATGAATTCTAACCCTTGTTTCACCTAACAATAATACTCCTAGAGGGACAATGGACATATGATAGGATTAGTGGGGACGATACATTCATGGGCTATGTTAGATTCATCTTTAGACCTCCAAATGTCATAGTCCCATGGCAGTTCCATCATATACACATCCCAATAATACTATCCCAAACACCATCACCTAGATTCACAAAGGTTTTGCAGTACATGAACACGCTCAGACTCCTCCACGCCAATAGTCATCCATAGGCTTAGTCCTAGCAGATGGTAAAGGCAAAAGAGAAGAATCCTCTAAGGAAGAAGATCCTTCTAAAGAATCTGGCTAGGAACTCTTAGGATGAATAAGATGTTGTAGACTATATTAGACTTTATCTTTTTTTAGTATACTAGTTAAATTATTTTGAGAATGTAATATTTACACTTATAATTAAATTCAAGTTACTTGGATGTGTATGTAATATTTAGGTTTTTTTCAAATTGTAACCCCTAGCAAATTTAGTTTTAAAATTCATCTTAAATAAAATACCTAGAAAGATTTTTTTTTGAAATTAAATGGATAAAAGGGGCGTTACACAAAGGGGTTTGTGGATCCTCATCTCAATCTTATTTGTTGGCCATTTTCATGATTCTACTATGTATATTACTCTATTTGTGCATGTGTTTTTATGTTGTATAGATGAAATCAATGTAAGAAGGATAACATGTAAATGGATGATAGGTAACTAATGTTATCTTTGATTTTTTTGAAATATATGCGAATTGATTTTGGATGAGATGATGGTATACTTGAAGATTTTAGGATCTTTGGATTCATCTGTAATTTTTTCAAATTTTTTGAGCTGATTTATTATTTTTAAGTAAATTTTCTTTTAAAGATGTTCAATTTGTAGAAGACCTTGGAAAAACTTTAGAAAATTATTTTGTTGAAATTTTAGAAAATTAGAAGTATGGTAATGATTCTTAGGGTTTGAATAAGATTTGCAAATTTTCTTGTATTTAATTATGAAGTTTTACTATTTTTAATATTGGTATTATTAAATTTTTAGAAATCTATTCTAGAGATAAATTGAAAGTTAGAAAATAGTTGCGATGAGTATTATGACTTAAGAAATTTATGTTGTGATATCTTGTATGTTTGATGGTAATTTGTTTGTTACTTTGGAACCTATTTAGTATTTATTAAAAATGAATAGTTGTATGCTTTGTTATGGACAAGTAATTTTACAAAAATGTAATATGTTGGTAAAAAAAAATTATTTAAACTTGAGAAAAATCATAAGAGATCTTGCGACATGAAGGATGACCTCTATAAAAGACTAGGACATTTGGACATGAATATGTATTTTTAGTATTTTAGAAAGCAAAGAATTGAGAGTGAGTGAAATTAATTGGAAAATCATAGTAATTGTTAGAAATAAATTATGAAATTTTTTTGTTTTGAATAATATGTAATGATAAGATATACTATTTAGTTTCATGTTCATTTGATATGTTTTGCTAATTTTCATAATTAATGGTCCTATAAACTCTTTATATGTGTATATTAAGGAATAAAATGATGTGTTAATTATTGATGATTATGATTTAGTGAATGAATAATTGTGATGATCAAACCTTATTAGGGATGCCTTAATTTTCATTATAATGAGATGATTAAATTGTTAACTTTGACTTTGATTGTTGATTTTTGATTTTTTTTTTTTGGATCTTGGAGACTAGAAGAGGAAATCGTCGAACAATGTGTATTGTGTACTTGGATATGATATGTGTGAATTAATTGATTATGGACTCTTAAAAAGGGAGTACATTTAGTAAATATAGAGGTAACCTCAAGTAAATGATTTATGCACTACGAAAGTAGTCAATTAACAGAAAAACACATAGTTCAAATATAATAATGAAAGAAGTAATAAATAATAAAAATTAAACTTGTGTATAAAATAATCATGAATGTGATGGAAGACAAATAATATGTATGCAATGGATGTAGAAGATTACGATTTGGGCAAAATTCATAAAATTGAGAGTAGTGAAAAAATTCATAAGACTTTTGAAAAATGATAAATTAGAAATGATTTTTTGTAATGTGATAATGAAAATTG
The DNA here is from genome assembly GCA_026544285.1 of Pachyrhizus erosus. Lineage (NCBI taxonomy): Eukaryota > Viridiplantae > Streptophyta > Magnoliopsida > Fabales > Fabaceae > Pachyrhizus > Pachyrhizus erosus. The sequence continues at coordinate 5,513 of JAMLFT010000290.1, forward strand.
ATGTGAACTTGTGATGATTTAGATTATTATGTTAGTGAGGATGTACAAAATAAGAATAATCTTTTCTAGAGGGTTATGTGTAAATAATGAAAATAATAACGTTCAAGATGGAATGAGATGTAACAAAAATATAATAGTCCTTAAAGGTGAGATACCATTTGGGCAAACGAGATTTGCGGTGATGTGTGTCATTGACGATGAGACCATCATTATGATTGATGTCAAATTGTGAAGCATTGAGTGTGGGAATGGAGTTGTATCCTTTGTTTTATGCTAGTGAGTAAATGTGTGTGTGAATGGTCATTGTTGTGTACCAAGAGCATGAAAGGTAGCACCAACTCATATTTAATAAGACTAAATGTAGATTTTAAGTTGAGAAAATAATCCTCAAAGCTTGTAGGGATGAGAAAACAAATTGATATCTAATGAATCATTTAATCACATGTTGAAGGACCTTGGGGATGTGACATCAAGTTGCAAGAAGTTTCGCATAAAACCAATTTGGAAATCCTAACTGAATCAAGATAGTTTCTATCGGTGAAGAACCCTACTTGAGTACCAAGGTGAGGACGAATTCTTGATAAGTCATTCTACTTAAGTGTAAGACCACTAAGTTTAGAGGATTCTAGTGGCAATGGATCCATATGAATTAAAGTATGAACTAAAAAATTAAATTGGGATGTGTGAAATTCGAAAAAGAGTATGTAAAAGGAGTATATTTGTGTTTGTGATATAATTATTTGTGTGAGGCGAAGACTCACCTATACATTTTATTTTTTTAAATGAAGACTAGTGTTTTGGTATGATAAACAACAATGGAATGGGATGACTATTGCAAGTGTTAATAACGTGGATGAAATGGTTTGAAAAGATAGAGATTTTACATGGAGGCTTTATGAGCTATGGTAGGAATATGAGAATTAGATTTCATTGAATCACTACTATGAATTTTAGTCTTTTATTTAGAAGATGATAGATTGTATATATATTTTATATCATATTAATTTATTAAAAAGTGACTCGAACATATTACATTTTAAATTTCAAGACTATGAATGTGTATTTGTGTAGGTAAATCATAATGGTTTAATATTGGTAATGGATATGATTAAGTGAGTCTTTATTATGTTTCAATGATATTATTAGAAAATAAATATTTTATTTAATTAATTTATTTAAGAACGATATTTCTTAATATTTGTTTCTAGGTATAATTATTATGAACATGAAAATGAAACTCTTTCATGATTTATAAATTTAGTAAGTTATAATGTTTTCCATGATATGTGATTTTACTAAAGATTAATTATATTATCATATGTTTTTAAACTAATGATGAATTAACGAGGATAAACTTCTTTTGAAAATTTCAAGTAATGTGGTTTTATCTAAAAACTAAAAGGGTGAGAATCAATTTTTTTTATAATTGAGGGTTGTTTTAAATTGTCAATTTCTAAAATATCCCACAAATTTCAAAATTAGTAAGAAAATTCACTATAGTAATGACCTTTTTTATTCCTTCAGAATTCTGGATTATGACACATTAGTAGGCCTTTATATTCCAACTAGTAACTTGGGTGCTTCATTTTCCCAAATGATCCATTTTATGTATGGAAGACATAATTAAGCATGTAAACTTGATCAATTAATGGGTTGTAATCAGTGTGCACGTACTTATATTCAACAATCACATAGGAACATGACATGTGAAGATTTTGAAATTTACCACACTCACAGTATTGTTATGCAAGATCTACATCCTATCTCTCTAGCAAACACTATTGTGAAGGATAAAAGGATTTTTCCACAAAGAAAAATGTATTTTTTTGGTCAAACTCAAGCACACGGTGAAAGTTAGCCTTAACTTCTTTATTAGCATTGAATTTTGCAACAATTTCTGTCAAATCTTGACCAACGACCATCATTGTCATCACTTGCTACCCCTTTGTGATAAAGTATTTATTGCACCTTTCATACGTTGTGTTTACCTATGAAAAAATTGGAAGACTTCTTACTTTTTTTAGCATACTATTCATGCATTTAATCAGATTTGTAGTTACATGTCCCAACGTTGCCTTGGAGAAAACACAATTGTCCATGGGTATGCGCTTGGGCCCACTATTGAATTTATATACTTTAATTAAAGTAAGGCCCAGTTGGCCCAAACTAAACAAAGTCCAGTAAATCTATTTAAAAGCTATAACATGCGTCAACTTCAAGGAAGCTCCTCCTACTCTAAGCACATCCAATAAAGGCCCATAGTATGCACTTGGGCCCAAGTGGTCAATTGGGCTTGGGACCAACTAGCCCCAATTGAAGCCCAATCTTCTTCTCCAAAGCTTTTCTTCTAGTTCTAGTCATCAGACCTTCAATCTTCATGCTCTAAAACTTCTCTTCCTCTAGTTCTATTTCTTCATTGTCTTCCTTGAATAGCCAACCCTTTGTCATGAGACACACTTTCCATCTCCTAGTAGGAAAATGTATAATAATGTTGGAAGACGTGGCCTTTTAATTAGGACTATGTGTGGACAAAAAACTAGTGATTGGACTAACTTATTTTGACTATGAAGAAATGTGGCAGACTTATTTAGGCCTTGTTCCTCCAAAATGCAAAGTTATTATTTGATTAACAATCAAACTAAAATGGTTGTGTGATAATATGCCACATTTTCCAAAACAATCATCACAACACCAACTAGAAGCTCATTGTGGAGCATATATTCTTAGGTTGATTGGAGGTCTTTTGATGCCTAATAAATCAGGTAACAAAGTTCAATTGATATATTTAAGTTTGTTAACTAATTATGGTGTAGTCATAGATATAGTTGGGATTCTGCTTGTTTAACAACATTGTACAAATAAATGTGTCAGACAACAAAAGTAGATTCTAAGTGCATGGGTGGTGTGCATCATTGCTACAATCTTGGGGATGTTATTGCATGTCATTTGTTGCACCACAATGTAGTAGACAACCAATGTATCCACTAGTTGTTAGGTGGAGAGAGGGTGGGTTAAATTTTTCTAGAACTCCTCATGGCGATGTTATCAATTTGAGAACAATAATTCATAACAAGAAACATGATTAGGTATAAAATATGTTAATTAGTTAAAATTTTACATTATAATACTTACAAATGTTTGGCATAGGCTAATTTGTTTTGGTATTATAGTTCATTTAGATGACGTATGTTGCATTTGTCCATTTGATTCCATCACATGCATTCAATGATTCACACATATGAGCTACATGCACTGCATTGATTCATTACATAGTGGTTGTCTAACAACATATAAATAAGGTAAAACTCCAATTCGAATTACGATAGGGTGTATAGAAACCATAAAAAAACTTAAGTAAATTACACAAGGTGGATATGCGCAGTCACATTGGTGAGAACTAAGAAGAGAAAGATGCTAAGTGGATTTTGTTTTGGAGTGAAAGAAGTCAAAGGGTCTTGGTTGAGCAACCTATGTAGGGACATCTACATCACATCCAAGAATACCTTGAATTGTGCCATGCAAATGCAATACAACCAAGGAACGTACTTTTGCTAACCAACAAAAATAATACAAATAACACAATCAATGAAGACCTCAGAGCACAACATTGTCAACAATGTCGTGGATGAAGGAGCAACACACCTCAATAACAGAGTACTTTTGCTCCAGATACCATGGACAATGAAGACTTTGAGCCACATCGTTAATCGTTTGTGTTGTCTTCATCCCAACAACAACAACAATATTCAACTTTTGACAATGATCTATATTCTTTTGCATCCACACCTACAAAAATTTGCAGTAATCTATTTGGAGAAAACTTGGGAATGCCAAAGTCAGTTGTTGCATATATGAAAAGTATGTACTCAAGTTCAAACCCATTGTACCCCTCACAACAAGGTTAGCAATTCGTCATTGAATGCGAGTCTTATGTGCTTAACTTTGCCATTGTTTAATTTAAATGTTACTCAAGACTTCGATCAACCTCATGAAGAACTTGTTGATAATGGTCAACATGCAACAAGACAACAAAAACAACAACCTTATTAAAATCCATGACATATGAAGAAATCTTGACTTTGTGGAACTAGATCCCACTTTGGGAATTAGTTTCAATATTTTGTTTATGTGTTTTGCATGTATTGTATTAATTAAATATTTTTAGTGTTAATTTATGTTTTTTAAATAAGTTACGTAAGTTTAATATTTTTTCTATTTAAAAATAAACGTATAATGGTTAAAATAATGAACATGATAGTATAACTTTCATGACTTAATTCAGTCTTTAAACGCATGTAAAAAATGTGAAAAAATTAGTTGTGGTAAAAATAATAAATTCATGAAACTTACTTCTAATATGAATATGGTCACGTATAAAAGGTATAACAATTCAAATAATAGTTCACTTGCGTGGTTTTTATGTCGATAAAGTTGACAATATAACTTTTAATACTTAATTTGGTCCTAAAATGCATAGAACAAGGAACCAAAATATGAAAAAATTAGTTGTGATAAAAATAATAAATTCATGAGGACTACTTTTGGCATGTATATGGCTACATATAAAAGCTATAATAATTAAAATAATGGTTTATTCTCATTATTTTATTGTCGATGAAGCTAATAGTACAACTTGCAAGACTTAATTTGGTCTTAAAATGCATGAAAAAATTGGCTAAAAAGTTCAAAAACTCAAATTTCTTCAACATAATTATTAAAGGAATTTTCTTTTGTATCAACACAAAAGAAACCTTTTCTAGTATTTCTTGACAAGAAAATAACAATAACGAAATGCAAATTAACACATTAATATTGACATTAAAACACACTTAATATAAATACACATCATTTAAGCATAGTAAAACTAATATACCATAAACATGAATCCTAAAAGGTATAAACACAAACATACTTGAAGTCCAATGATTGGGACACAGGTTCAACTGATCCCATTCTTTAGAGTTAAAACTCCCATATGTGGGATGATAATATGGACGAGTATGATAAAAACTTGCTCTTTCCTAAAGCAAGTCCATCATTAGTTATGCATTTGCATCTTGTCCTTTAGTATCTCATGCTTCAAATTTTGATCATTGCGGTTGACTAGATGTTTCTTCTCTAGTGCAGTCAACATTGACAAAAACCTTAATATACCATAACTCAAGGTAATCATCTAATATGGAAAACATAGTTTGTAGGTTGTCTTTGTCGACAAATTTGAAACTTGAATAATGTATATCGTGTCCTACCTTATTTATAAAGCAACAATAACAAAATTTTGTCACCTTCAAAGATTCATAAAACATACAATTTAAATAATGTATATTGTGTCCTACCTTATTATTTATTGTGTGAGAAATTGTTAATTTAAAAAACTTTCTTATTATATGACCCAATTTATTTGGTTTTAAATGTAACCCTAATGCTAATTTTAGATAAATATATTCAATATAATGAATTTTATGTATATACTTATTATGTTGATTTTAACACATTAAAGATAACTTACTATTGATGGTGAAAATTTGAAAATATGTTCAAGGGCTTATGAAAACTTATTTACATAACTTTTCACAACGATTCTAAACCAACAAATAAAGTTTTTTCTTAAGTTCTTAAGGGTTAGAGTCACAAGATTCAAGGATGTGAATTCTTTTTATTCAAACTGATAACATGTTGTTTTCAAATTGCGAAAAATTTGATTATTCAAATTCTATAACAATGTTAATGAAAAGACAAGTGCTGAAATACAAGTTCCAATAATGAATTTGAATGTTTAATAACTTTGTATTTTCTAATAAAAAAAATGAAGATTTGCATGCAAAACATATCGAAGAAATATATTCAATAAAACAATTTTGAATATAAGTTTAGTAAAATATTAAAAATAAAAAAAGAATTATCAAAAGAAAAAGTTATAGAAAGATGATCAAGAATAATTAAAAGAAAAGGTCATAGACAAAAGAAAGGGCCATAGGAATAGAGGAGTCATAAGCAAAGTAGGAATCATCAAAAGTAGAATTAGAGATGAAAAAACAATTGCATTAATGTGAAAGTTGGAAACGAACATACACTTTTTTTAGATAACCAATAGCCATTTCGATGTGGAGGTTTAATGGTGTTACAAAGATTTACTTAAATGTTTCAAACCCAAGAAACAATAGTTATGAAGCCCTTTATTTATAGTTTTTTTTTATTCTAACAACCGTATTATAAGATTTTGATGTGTACAATGGTTCCTAGATTTCTATGTGTTATTTTGACATATCCTTAGAAGTCTCATTCTGATAACTACTTATAATTGTCTTAAACTATCTTCAGATAATGATTTCGATCATTTTCTGGTTCAGCAACCATTAGGATTGGTTTTGACCACATTTCCCATCTGACTGCTCTAATTCATTTCTTCCAAAATATGCCTAGCCTTGAAATAGAAAAGAACTTTAACGTCTTCAAGATTCTTTTAATATTTTATCATTTTTTTACCAAATTTTAACATGCTCATAAACAAATTTTGAGGAAAACTATTTATGAGAAACTTTCACCTCTTCTTGTTTGGTCCTTCAAAACTATTCTTCCAAGTCCTAAAAGATTTAACTTAACTTTTTCACACGAGATCATTTTTTAGGTTTCTTGAAATCATTTTTTGCAAAATTTTACTTAGTGTCACCAACACATACATTACCTAAATTATATTTATCAAATATATTTGGATCTAAGATAATCAATATATATTCAAATTCATTATGACTTTCTAACAAATTAATATAAAATAAATCCTTGTAAATTCACATGTACTTATTTTTATTTAATATTTTTTATTAATACTTCAACTCTTTAACATGCATTTCTGAGTTCAATTATAACAAAGTCAATGTCTCTTATGTGCAAAAAGCTAAATAAAGATAAAATATTAAATATTATTTTAATAATATTGTAGAACTCATCATATCTTCTCATGTAAAAATTATATTTTAAATATTTTCTGTTATTTTTATAGTTGAAAGTGAAGAAATTGTAAAATAATGTTACCCAATAAACATTCAATACTAAATATTGGAAACAATATGTAAACAATATTCAAATTGAATTGAAAAGAATAAGACCTCATCTCAAAAAAAAGAATAAAAGAATTTAATGAATTTGAGTTTCTTGCTAGCATTTATCTATGTTTTTAAATTTCATAATTGAATAAAAGAAATAAAAAAATTAGTCAGCATTTTACTATTTTTGTAACATACGATGAAATGAAAAACAGGAATGTATACACAAGTATTTATAAATGAACTGACTATATGGTATATTTGTTTTTTAAAATTCAAATAATGCACCAACTTCTAATTTGATTATGCTAATCATATTGATTATAGTGAACTTAATTAATATAATTATTGATTTTTTATTATCAAATAAAACAAGAAAACTTATTTGTATTTCAGGAAGAAAAAAATTATGAAATGCATTTGTCTAAAATAAATCTTGCAATTATCTCTATTTTTAAATTTAATAATTGAATAAATGAAATAAATAAAAAATTTTGCATTCCACTATTTTTGGAAGATACGATGAAATGAAAAACAAGAATATATACACAAGTATTTATAAGTGAATTGACTATATAAATTTTGTTTTTTTAAAATTTAAATAATGCAACAACTTCTAATTTGATTATGCTAATCATATTGATTATAATAAGCTTAATTAATATAATTATAAATTTTTTTATGAAATTAAAAAGGAAAAATTATTTGTGTTATAGGAAGAAAAACTTATGAAATGAATTTGCTTAAAATAAATCTTGCAAGTTTTTTTTAATGTGAATTGATTATAAATTTGAATAAAAGTTCGTGCTAGTATTACTAATTAATTTTAATTTAAATATATAATTATATTATTAATTATAATGTTCAAATAGTTATTGGTCACTATAGTTAAATATTTCATAATTAAATAGTCACCTTTAAAACTATAATTATGTATTTTTATGAATTAAAAAAAATTCATCAATATTTCGATTGGAAAAATTGTAGCATTTTCATGTAACATCTTTCTACATGACAAAACATTATTTTATAAATATAATTGATAGTTGGTTATATATATACATATATCATGCAATTTGTTAAATCTTTTAAAGAGTATAGCTCAATTAATTGAACAATATTTGTGAATGTTATAAATTTTTTTATACTAGTTGAATTTGGCTCCTTCCTATAAATTAAAAAAATGTAAATTGTTTACTATATTTTTGTTTTATAAATATAGTCAAGTGTACTATTTTATGGAGTTTATTTTTCAAATTTGTCAAGTTACATCAAGAAACGTGAGATGTTTAACAACACATTAAATATAAATCAAAGTTATGTTTTTTTGTTGTACATTATGTGCTTTTGAATGTAAGCATATTATCTTCTGATAAAACTTTATTCCTAAAAATATTAGTATTGATTTATTAGTTTATCGTTCATTGAACAAGGTAGTTTGATTTATCATATAACATATATTAAGTTAAGCTTAAATACTTAATATTTTAAATTTTTATTTTAATGTTTTATTTTTTTATTAATTTTACTTTTATAAATTTTGAAAATAGTTCCTATGTACCATCAATTGATGATAATGTAATATGAATATTTTTTTTGTTTTTTTTTAAACCACATGTATCCTTCACTAGAGATCATTGGTTAAGTTAGAATAATCTAGCTCCTGTTGATCCATTAACAAGGATTTTTTAAATCCCTTTTAAAATTTATGAAAACCAAAAGTAAAATAAATTTAAAGAACTAAAACTAGATTTATTATATTAATTTAAATTGAAAACAAACTTAAACTTACCTTGTCATATCATACATTGTTTCTTACCCTACTTGTTAGTTAGATTACTCCTTACTCGAACACCAAGTCCTTTGTATCCCACTTACCAATTTCTTGTCTTCATAACAAAGGCTAAACAAATCATTGAATGACAAATATTTTGACTTTATATGACTGTAACTCACAAGAATAAATTAATACGAGATTATTTAAGATCATATTGAAAATAGGTAAAAGAATATAAAAACTTAACCTTAATCACAACCTTTCAATATAACCAAAGTTATTAATAGAAGTATGTCCTTAACTACGACTTATTAACAAAAATAACACTATAAATTTCTTAACCTAAGAACAAAAGAGATACTCTCATAAGGGAGAAATACACAAATTTCATTAATCTTTAATTTTTTTTGTTTGTTATTCAAGAGTTCCCTATTTATAGGCTAGATTAAATAAAAATTTATTTTCAACCATTGAAATACAAGAATTAAAATTACACTATGATAAATTCCTATTGTAATAATTTTTCACTAGCCACATATGGCAATGAATTTCCATTAGTCATCTTAAGAAGTCTTTAAATCATAAAATTTGACATAGCAAAGACCAAACACATTTAAAGTTAACCTTTCAAAATTAAATAAAAAAATAATTAGAAAACTAAATAAAGTTTTAATTATTATTAATTATCCCAATAATAGTAGTTCACTAACTTGGGTATTTTGATAATGCTAATGCTTTTTGATAATATGAATTTGGGTTTTTCAAATTATGTTTAGGTTATGCCCAAATCATCACTAACTTGTATGATAGTGATCCATTTTGGTATAAGCTTTAATCCGTTCTGACATGAACTTTCTCTAATAACAAAATTAGGTATAGTAAATTTGGCCTCATGTTTTTAGTCTTCAACCGAGTCATGAGACTTTCAATGTCTACAAAGGATATTTGGGCTTGTTGGTTGGATCTTTGTCATTCCCTCCTCCCTTGTCTAAAAGATCTTTCCTTGAATCAAATCCATTACATACATCATACAAAGATATATCAACCACAATAAAGGTAGAATTTACATTACCATATTCACTTGACAAATCTAGCATGTAGTCCTTACCATTGATATTTTCTAAGACTTGAAGAGGTATATCTCCTTTATGTTGTAACTTGAATTTTATTTGAGTAGGGAACCTTGTTTGCATATATGACCAAATCAAATATCCAACTCCATCTTTAATTGAAGCTTTCCTATTTTTGTAGTTTTTCTAAAGTAACTTGACAACAAAATTACTAAAATAGCCTTAAGTCTAAAAATGATATCAAGTTAAGGAATTTCAAAACTTTGACCTTAAATTATATTAAACCATAACCCTTTTCTGAAATCAAATGTTTTAATGATAAGAAAATTTAAATAAACAAACTTCACGTCTTCTAGACTTAGGCAACTAATGGTTTGCTTTGAATGATTTATAAATAAGACTTAATTAATAAACATGAAGAAAGGTGTAAAGAATTAGTTTGAAGCATGTCAACCCTTTCAACATAAATTCTACAACATCATAAGCAAGACTGCTAAAAAAAGAGTTGATCAAAAGCATGAAAGTTAGGTGTGCTTTCTAAGATCAAAGTTTAGCAAGAGAAAAATTTGTGTATGATAAAAAACATGACTAGAAGGTATCTTTTGTCAAGGGATAGATATTCAAAACTACACAAGACTTGAGTACTATAAGTAGATGCAAAGTTGAACAAGGAATGAAACATAGATGTTTACATTTGTTAAGAAACACACACTAGAACTAGAAGAAAGAAACTATTATATAAAGTGCTATAAAACACTTAGTTTAGAAGCAAAAAATCTAAAGATTTACAAAAATCTAAAGTCATCAAGTTTGATAAGGACAAAGCAACCATATGTAAAAAAGATTGTCGCACAAAGCATTATAGTTGTCAGAAGCTATAACAAAATATTATTCTGTTGAAGAATCAAGTTTTTAAAGGAGCAACATATGACGAGCTCAAGATGTTATGAACCACTAACAATAACAAGCACCATTTGTCACAATTTTGACATTTAAATTGTGCAAGATGTATATGTACTAAGGAAGTAGAAGTGTCAACATTAAAAGTTCAAAAGCAATAAGAAAAGTAATAAAGACAATCAACAACCAAATATGTGAAAGGGACACCTGACGCTTGGTTTGACTTGGCTTCTAATATTTTTTAACAACTAGAAATGACTATATCAAGGCTTATCAAAGTACCTTGACTTGTTGAAGCTCATTGCAAAGAAGGGAAACTAAATAGAAAAGGTAAAATTAGAAGAAATTGAGTTGATAGAGAAAAATGTTTAACTTACGATAGAAGTCTTATTTAGTCAAAACACTCAAAGATTAGAGCCAAATTCTTCCTACCCTATAGAATGTCTAAAAACACATTTATTATAGGAGCCACAATTAAAAAGAAATCCCAAAAAGTTTTGTAAAATTTTATCCTTAAATAAAACCCAATGGAGGGATAAATCAAAAGAGTGATAAAGGGATTAATGCTTTTGAAGTTGTATAAGAACACAAGGTTGTTGTGAATGTCAGCAACAAGTAGCTATTGGAGTTTGAGCATTGAAAGAATTATAAGAAAATACTAAGGTTGAATGTAAGCTTGCAAATGCTGAGAATACTAGTGAAAGGCTTGTAGAGGCTAAGAGAGTATTGGTGAAAGACTTGCAAAGAATAAGAGACTAGTGAGTGAATTTGTTGAGGTTTAGAATATTGGTGTAGCTTTTAAAGGCTTGAGAATAATACTAAAAAAGTCTAAGGAAGCTTGAGGAGAAAAAATTACCTTTTGTTTGGTGCTTATGTTAGTAGAAATTCTACAAAATTGGATTTAGCCTAAGGTTTTATAGGTGAACCAGTAAATTAGTATGTATTGTCTTCTATTTTTACTTATGCTTTTCACGCATGTGTTTACTACATATTCATTATATCATTTGAAAAGTCTTTTAATTTAACCTAATTTAACATTTCTATACTTAAACAAGGTATTTCAAAGAGGATTTTATTTTGAGAAGTAACATCAATTTTAATAGAAAAATTAGATTCTAACAATAAGAAACAAATTTTGAACTTTTTGAGAAGTAACATCTTATAAGATATTTGACATACATAGACTCATCGTCCATTATCTTATATAAGAGAGGAAACATATCCTTTTAATTAACTTTTGATATCCAAGCTAAAAGCTTGAAATGAAATATGAAAAGTTGTGTGTTACTCGTGTAGAAATGGTTAAAGTTAGTTCAGTGTTACTATTCAATCCCTCTTCTAGTGACCAACTAATCCACTTTAGATTAATCCTTAAAGAGCTAGATTTCCTTAAAATGGTAGAAAAGCTTTTAAGACAAGCCACTAAGTTGAAAGTCCAAAATCACGTCACCAATTTAACCTAGTTATTTATAAAACAACTACATATAGAACAAAACTCAAAAGCATGATGTTGAACAATTTTAGAAAATTAGAACACAATTTAAAGCTCTTCATATGATTTAGGAACATTGCAACAACCTAAGGAGTATTACCTTAAATTATACATTTTACATATTAGAGATGCAAATGCAAATAAAACATTGCATATGATTACCATTACTCAATAATTTATTGAACAAAGTCATGCATCATTCCTAAGTAATACTATCATACGCATATCATTATGAAAATTTGGCATATACATATAAAGGGGTCTTAAACAAAAGAATATAATCTCTTTTTTCAAAATAACTATCTTATGAAGATATAAAGCCATCAAAACATCATAATCTTCAAAATCACTTCAAGGCTTTTGTAAATCATTTACTCAACATCTAGAATATAAATAAGAGAAAAGTTATATATTTAAAAATGTTTATAGTGAAATTATTGAAGTCGGTTATAATGGATCAAATGTAAAAAGTTTACGACAATGCTCAATTCAATCTATTAATCAAATTAGGTTTCAAAATGGCTCAATTATCACCTATGCAATTGTTAATACAACAATTACATGGTTAATTAACATGTTAGTTACAATAGTTATTAACATGCTTAAGGAAAAAAGCGAAGAGCCAAACAAAGAAATGAAAAATTAGGGAATGAGAAATGAATGTCTCTTTAAGAGGAGAACCTACTTACAAAATTGACTTCATTCCATTTACATCCAACAAAACATTCTAATAAATTACTTGTTAAAGATTCATGTTGTTAATTATTTTAGCATTATATCTAATGGATCAAAATTGGTCCTTTGTGATGAATCATATTGTTATGTGTTTCACCTTAGACTCCATGGTCTTCATTGGAGATATATTGATGTTATAAAAAATACTTGATTCATTATGAATAGTCAAAGTAATGATTATAAAATATAACTCTTTCTTATTTTTCTTATTATGATTGTGTTTCAAATTTACTATAAATGCAAGATCAATACTAAATTTGCTAATATATTTTTTAAAAATAAGAAAAAATATTCATATTTCACCGCAATTAATTATGATGACTAACACACATTTCAAGCTCCAAGTATAAGTTACATAATTTAATATCAAAATTAAAATGTTATTTTTTTTATCTAGCAACTAAAAGTGTGACAATAACTTCATTAATTGAAGAACATGTTTGTTTATTAGAAGATTGTTTTCCTTCCTCTGAGACCTTTTGAATTAAGAATCTAGGCTTTTCGGGTTGAGATAACACATGTTCACTAGTCAACATTACGATAGCTTTTGTCATGTTTGGCCTATCATCTGGATGATGTTGCAGACATAGAACACTAATTTGAATGCATTGTACAACTTCAAATATATGACATGAGTTTTCCATACAAGCATCAATCAATTGCTCTAGAGTACCTTTTTCCCACAATCTCCATGCCTACAATAGTTTAGTATATTTGTTGTATATTATTTTATGATAGGATAATCATTTTATATTTTGTGTTACTCACATGATCAATAAGATTATGATCGTGGTCTTGCTAGGTAAAAGCTCTATTTTTCTTTCCACTAATAATTTCTAGCATTAATACTCCAAAGCTGAACACATTTGACTTTGTAGAGAATAATCCATGTAGACTTATTCAGGTGCCATGTAACCACTAAAAATACCACACAAAAGTTAATTTCATATTCCATTAATCATTTTAAAACTTTAAAATCAATCTTTTGATAGACTTACTGTGTTCCAGCTATGATGCTTGTACTCCCTTCCACTTGATCACTTTTACACATTCTAGCAAGGCCAAAATTTGAAATTTTTGGATTCATTTTATTGTCTAATAAAATATTACTCGCTTTCAAATCTTTGTGTATGATCCTTAATTTAGAGTCTTGATGAAGATAAAGAAGTCTTAAAGCAATTGCATTCAAAATGTTAAAACGCATTGGCCAATTTAAAATTTTACTTTGAACTGAATCTGCCAAGATTGTCCAATATGTTGATTAGTCTTTTCTTTCCCAAATGACTTGTGAAAGAAATCAATCTTTTATTCTACTAATTATCCATCTTTTTAGATAATACTTACCAAAAATAAATAAATCAGGACTTTTGTTTGGCATGTATTCATAGAGTAACATTTTCTCCTCCCATCAATGCAACAACCTAGAACCTTAACAAGATTTTGGTGCTGAAGTTTGGAACACAACATAACTTCATTCCTAAATTCTTTCAATCCTTGTCCTAAACTTTGTGAAAGCCTTTTGATAGAAATTTCTTGTCCATCTTCAAATATACCCTGAATTTTATGGTTAAGAAAAAAAAATGAAAGACAAATGAGATTTATGAATTTTCTTTAACCTTATTAATAGGGAGGTTGCAAATTTACCTTCTATACAGGCCCAAAACTACCTTCACCGAGTTTTTTTTTCAATAGAAAAGTTATTAGTGACATCAACTATTGTTGCAAAATCAAAGAAAGGAAGTTCTAAATCTTCTTATTTGCCTTCATCTTTCTCCTTTATTGTCATTGTTTTCCCTATGATTTATTAAATGAGATCAATATCATTTCTTAAAAAAATGGAACATTAATTAAAAGTTATAATCATATAAAATTCCTTATTGAAATATATTCAATGACACATGACACTCTTAGAGGCCACCATGTCATCATATAATGACACACTTTAACGATAAGGACCAAAGTTGTAATAAAATAAAACTTTAAAGACTTTGATCAATCAAACATTTATTCAATAACTAGATGTCACAATTTTAAAAGTTAAAAATTAAAAATTTAGTTAATTCTGTCAGTGTAAATATTTTTATATTATAACTAATTAGAAATATTTTAAATAATACTTAGTAGATATTATAAAAATCAATAACCTCATACTTAACAATATATGATTGGATGATAATATAAAAACTTATAAATTATAATGTTTTTATATAAAAAAAATCTTATAATGTGAGTGCATTTTAATTAAATTCTAACATTAATATCAAAATTATGAGTATAATTTCAATACAATAAATAACATAATTTAAGTAGAATATAAGTTTTATTCACTGTGAACTATATATATATCGTGAGATATAATAAGATGGTGAATTTTTATAATAATTATTATAAAAATATTGAAGATAATTTTTAATTGATGAAAAATATAATTTTTTTATGTTAACACTGAATCAAAATTAAATTCTTAATATATAATATTATATGTAGGGGCACGATTTTACAACCGTGGATGTAGTAAATTCTAATTGATCAAGTTCAGTGTTCTAAATAAGGACCTGAAGAGACTTTGAACAATAAGAAATTGATGAGGTTCGCTGCGTGTTTAGATGTTTTAAACTTCAAAATCTTTGTGAAATAAAAAAGGTATTTTTTCCAAGAAATTTACCTTTATATTTTTTTTTTGGTTATGTAAATGCAGAATGCTAATAACATCACAAGGACCAACGAAGCTATGATTGAAACCGCCACGGCTACCTTTTTCCGATGCCCATGCTTACCATCTGCGTTTACAGGTCGACGAAGAAATTAGTGACTCCACAATAAAGTAAAGCCGGTAAAATTAGTATCATATTAACAACACAAAGATAATTAGAAGATGGTTTAAATATTAATTTAATCTTTAAAAAATAATTTTTTTATTTGTTTTCTATTTTAATTTTTAAATATTTTTATTTTTATTATTAAATAACATGATATCTATCAATAATTTTATTAGTCTAATCACTTATGATATAATCATATGTAATTGTTTTTACAATAACCTATATTTTTAAATTTTTATTTATTTAAAATAATTAATAATATCAAAATAATTAATAAAAAATTTAAAAATATAATCTAATAAATAATTAATTTAACAAGTTATTAGATTATTAATATTATTATTACGACTCATTACATTATCAATATTAATATTACGTCATTATTTAAACTTAAAAATTAAAATTAAAAAAATTACTTGATAATCTATGCTAAAACAATAAAAATCTAAAAAAAATTATTTGTTAAAGACAAAATTCATTTTAGAAGAATATCATAGGGATTAAAGAAACCCAACTCAAAGGTTCCGTCCTTGGAAACCAAGGTGCTGCCATCATCAACTAGTGACTGAACCTTTGTGATGGTGTCAGCTGCGCTGCAAATTTGAAAAAAGAGTAATAATAGCTTACAAAGAAGAAGTATAACAAGAGGAATGGCCATTTCTCTGCACACTACAAAATTGTCAAGAATAGCAATATAGCGTGAATATTCGAGGAGCAATGTTACGCGGGGATTGACTTGGTCATGGTGTCTTGTCCATTGCGTCACTTGGCATGCCACCTACTCCTGTTATGGTCTGCGTAAGAGGAAATACAAATATGAACTGAACTACCATAACGTTTATCTTAGTCTTGTGTTGAAAATGATGCCGTAATGACAGACATAACATTGACCTAAAACACATTTTAATACATATTTTTATTTGTGTTGACTGTTGAAAATAGAGTAATGACCTACACATGTTGGACTACTGAAATGATCCTCTTCATATTTTCTAGAGTAAGTAGTTACCAACTGTTACAATTTAAATTAAAGTTTAAGTTAAAGGTTAAATTTCAAGTTATAGATATCTTTTGAGAGTTTTGTTATTTCTTGCACTCAAAGGTAGCGAATTCAGAAATTTTTTTTAATAATAAATGGTTAAAATATAAGAATGATCCTTTAATTAGTTTATTTATTTTAAATTAGTTACCTATTTTTAAAGATCTTAAAATGATCTTCTTATTTAAATAAATAATTTTTTATCCCATGTAATTCACAAGCCAAATATATTATACATGGTATTTATAGTTAAAATTATTTTTTATAAAATATATGAAAAATTATCTGTTGCATAAAAAGACATTTCAAAACGATACTTTAAAATTTTTGGTTAACCTAATTCAATTTTAAAATACAATTTTTAAAGACTGCTTTTAGTTTACCTTCTTTTATCATTTTTTTAAATAGAATCTCAATAATATTTTTTAAAAATTATCAACAATTAAAATTAATCTTATATCATATTTAAAATTATACATTATAAATTTAAGATATAATTTATATATTAAAATATAATTTACTTATTAAAAATATAATTATAAATTTCGATTATATAAAATATTTTAATTTATGTATTATTAATTACTTTAATTTTTTAATATTTAGTAAATTTTAATTGTTTTTAGCATGCACTATTTAACAAAGCTAGTGGGTTATTATCGTACTCTTGACTCAAATAGATTTTCCCCTCTAACGTTTAATTTATCCTTATAAAATGTTAAACTTGATTAAAAAATAATTATTGTCTAAAATAAAATAGTAAAGAATTACAACATGAGTGATAATATGAACTTCATTAGTTATGGTCATAGCACAATTACAACTACATTAAATTTAAGGACACATAACAATATTTAGGTCCTTGTTTGGCATATAAAATGATATAGATATAAGTTATAATATATGACATAATATAGTTGAAATTGATATCAAGACTAATAAACTTGATCTAATTCTAAAAGAAATAGTCCAAAAATGATCAAGATTAGTCACCATATCCTAGCCATAAAAAAGATTTGTCTTACACATTTTACCAAGCTTAAAACTATCCTCAATGGACAAAAGAATAAAATGAATTAAGATATACAAATGTTTTTCTTAACTCTTTTTTTTTCTTCATCTTCTTAAATTTTATTCTTTCCTTTTTATTTATGTATAGATCAATGATCTCTATGTTTATTATTTCTATTAATTTCCAAATCTTATAAATTTAAATGTTCTACTCAACCTTTCCTTTTGTAATTTTTATTTACTAATCCATTCCTTTAAACATTCACACACATTCTATGATAAAAAGTAAACTTTGAGATTAATATTATATAAGAATTTGGGATGTTACAATGGATAATGGTAGCAAAAACATTTGAATCAACTTAAGTAGAAGATAAATCCTCGTTACATTAATTTTATTTTGTCAATTACAAATAATGTCCATAATCAAAGGCCTTTGAAAATTATAATAACTCAATAAAAACATTTCAACCACAAAATAAAAAAAATGAAATACTCTTAAATTAAGCAATAAAAACTATGAGCTTTAGTATATAATTTTTGTTGTTTAGAGGGGAATACTTTCTAATGATCCACTATGAGAAATTCAAAATTTACATTGAGAAAAAAGGTAAATAATCAATGTTCTACATACCTAAAGAAATCAAGCTCTTTTACAATTTAGTTGACAAGGTCATCCACACAAAGTAATTATTCATTTGAAGAAATCACACCATCTCCAAACTGCAATAACACTTAAAAAGAATGAGAAAAGAGTCAAATTTAAAGCTAGGAGAAAAGAGCAAAATAAAAAAGACTAAATGATGTATTACAAGACATATTTCATAACTTGTATTTTCTTTCTCGTTACACCATTCCTAGAAAAAGTACAATAGAATAGGGTGATTGTACCCAAAGAAGAAAAAAAGAAAGAAATACTGAAATTGCTAAAATAAAAGAAGAGACGGGATAGAAATTCAAATCCAAAAAGGGAAAAATTGAAATGCAAAAATGAAAACAAATATTGACATACTCATATTGTGAACCCGCCAAACAGTTGAAGAAGGAAATAGGGTTTCTATGAAAAAAATAAAAGAGAAAGGAGACAAGAAAAAATAAAGGAAAAGAATGGAGTAAAGAAGAAGCACGATTCACCTTGTTGTGGTGGTTCACATAAGTGACAACATAGTTGAGTGAGGGGAAGGTGGAATTTTTTTCAAATTCATTGAGGGAAAACATGTAAGAAAAGGTGAGAAGAATTTTAGGGGGTTTAAATAATGACCTAGATATATTGAAGAAGGTATTAGCATCAATGGCCTAAGGTAAGAAGGGTTGAGAAGTTCTAAACTTGGAAATGAAGACAAAAAAGAAAATGAGAATTTTATAGAGTTTGGAGTTTTGGAAGTTATTGAATGGCTAAGATTCAATCTCAAGTAAGCTTAGATTGCAATTTCCATATCCAAATTTTAAAATATGTGAAAGAAACTCTTATATGAGAAATTGATAGTTATCCAAAAAGTGACTTTTGAATGATTTTCAAATTTATATAGCATGGAGTTGCCTCATTAAATAGTTCACTATTGTGTTGATAGATTTGGTCTAGTTTATCTCATTCTTATATACATACATACATATATATATATATATATATGTCTATCTCATTTATATATTTATTTATTTATTTAATTGACTTTGATGGTAGATAATTAGTGAATTTATTTTTGTTCAGTGAATTATGCATGTTTAATATAGTTAGATAAAAAATTAATTATTTTTCTTAGTGAATTAATTTAATCAACTATTAAAGGATTCGTAAAAAGTAAATAATTATTGGTTTAAATAATATTTTGGTCCCTAAAAAATAAGAAGTTTTTTTATTTTAGTATTTTAAAGATTTTTGCTTTAATTTTAGGTTTTTTAAATATTATTTTTTTGTTTTTAATCTCTATTGTTAAGAAACATAGTTAAAAGATGACGTAATAGTTAAACTAGCAGTTTATTGATTTGTCACATCATTAAGGTGTTTGAGAGAATAGTCACATGTAATTCTTTTTTGTCAAACTGTATTTTTAAATCGTTAATTATTTTAAACAAATAAAGATTAAAAATACAATTTACTAAAAAAATTTATGTGATTGTCTTGTCAAACTTCCTAAAGATAAAATAAATAACTAGACTTTCAAAATCATTGTTATGTTATTAGTTAATGCTGTTATTTGAAAGTAGGAACTAAAATCAAAATTTTAAATCTTTAAAGGACTAAAACAAAAAAAACTTTAAAACTAAAAGGTTATTTAAATCATAATTAAAATAATTAATTGAATTATTAAAATAACATTAGAAAAGATTAATTAATTAACTAATGTGTTAGAGAAATAATTTTATACAATTAGTGAATTACAATAAACTAGTTTATTCGTTATTGATCTAAAACGATAAACTTAGACAGTTAAATGAAATCAAAACCTAAACGAATCTTAACCCTAATTAATTGGACCTTGAATGGGACAAATTAAAACAAACTAAGAGTTCCTAATATCCTATGGAGAGGCAACGATTTTGAGGAGGAAGAGAAATAGTGAGTGCTTTGTGTCAGCCTTAATAGGATAGAGAAACCCTCATTTATTTATCTTTCTCTCCAAGCAACCTTCAGTTTTTCTTCCTTCTCTCTAAAAGTTAGATCTTCTCTCTAGAAGTTTAAGGCTAGTCCCTCATCTCCATTTATCCAAACTGTGATATTATGTAGAAAAGTCCATTTTCTTTCCAATAATTAATTTTCTATGCATTTGAAGTGAGAAAAAATTAATGTATGAGGGGTTTTCTCTTTTACTTAAGTTATGCTATTTTTTTACTCTATATCATGTCTATTGAACTGATGGATGATGGTTATATTATAAAATTCATGAACATGTGATTAAACTTGAAAAATGGTTGATTGGTTCATGTGTTGTTGTTGTGAGTAAATTCTAATAAATACTTGTGTGATGGATTTTTGGGATATGAAGACAATTCCCAAGTTTTCATTGTCTCTAAAACTCATGGTGTTTTTTTTTTTTAGAATATTATGAGCATGTCTTTTATTTTTAATTTAATTTTCTTTGTGAGTTTCTAACTTTACTTAGTGGTATTTAAATTTTTAGAAAATTTTTGGTAAACAAAATTAAAAAATGGAACCAACCTTGTGTTAGATACATTTTTAGGGTTACCTTTGATTTTATTTTTTTGGTGGCAAAAAGAGTTTGGGAATTATTTTATTTAGAATTATTCTTAAAATTCTAGTATGGTTTCCTATTGATTGAAAATATGAGAAAAATATTTTTTGAACGAATTAGGGTTTGAGAAAATTATTTTATACTTAATATATCATGTAGAGTGCTTGAGATTTTTCTGGAAATTTTATAGGATGATTTGATATTTGATTGTAATTTTTGGATGCATGCTCTATTTTGAGATAGTTGTTTTGTTTAATTATAAAATAATATTAAATATAACTTTTTGGGTTGAAAAATTATGAGTATCTTAGACATTATAGGGTAGCCCTATAAAATTTTGTGACATTTGGATTTGATTTGGAAATTTTAAAAATTCAATAATAAAAAATATAAGAAAAATCCAAAAATTGAAATTAATTTAAATATTATACTTAATGATTGAACTTTATTATGATGAACTTTTGTGGATAAATATGTTTGCTGGAGAGCATATTTAGTATATGTGCATTATTGGAATTGATGAAATTAGTTACTTTGTGGTGATCAATTGAACTTTTTGAACTATAAGGAAAGTCAAGCCTATAAAGGAAGTTCTCATCGTGAATTAATATGTGCATGTACAATTGGTGTCAATTGCTATTATTTAGTAATATTGTTGTTGATTGTCTATATTTGTGAATTGGAGATTAGGAGAGGTGTGACCCACAAACAAAAGTATGTTGGATACTTGAATGTATGTGTATATATGTGTATATATGTGTGATGTGCATTTGGGAAACAAGGATATTGGGCCCTTGTGTGGGACAAATGCACTCTTATGGAAGTGTATTTGTAAAATTAAAATGTTGCTCTAAGTAATTCTTAATGTTCACTATAGATAGTAGTGAATTAAGAACGAAAGCTAAAAAGCATCACATCAATTATTGTGATGTTAACCAATGAAAATGTGTTACCTCACCTAAGGAGTTTGGTTTCTTAATTAGAAGCCTTTTATAGGAAGAAACAAAATATTTTAAAGGGAAAACATTTTATTCAATTAATGAAGTAACTCTATCACTTTTAACTATCGGATGAAAAATAATTAGTTTATTTTAATTTTTATGTGAAATTATGTAATTAATACTTTTTTTATTGAATGTAACTAATACTTGGATCTTGAAATATTAGTTAATCCTATTATAGTTAGTTGTGATAAGATATGAATAAGTTTTTATTATTTTGACAAATTTTGTTTTGAGCTTGCATATACGATAAATATTCATCATATTCGTAATATGCCAAAATAAGAAAGAAAGATATTTTACAATCTTTGTTTTGACTATTCATGACAAATCAAGAAAAAGTAATCAACTTATTGGACAATCCTACTAGTTCAAAGTAATCTTTTTAGGTTTATATATACTTTGGTCTTTGTAATATACTGAATTTTTGGTTTTAACCTTTATATAATTATTTTTTTAAAATGGTCCTTATAAAATTTATTTTTGCATTTTAGTCCTTGTTATTTTGTTTGTCTTTATAATATATTTATTTTACATTTTAGTCCTTATAATGTTCTATTCATTTTGAGTTAGTCCTTTTGACTTCATTCTTAAGTGAATGCAAGTATAAGAAAATTATAAATGGATATTTTTTAAGAGGAGGACCTATATGTAAATTTCACTTCTTTCCATTTACATTCAACAAAACCATTCTAAAAAGTTACTTATTAATGATCTAGACTGGTTAATTATTTCATTATTATATCTAATGGATCAAAATAGTGCTTCAAGATGAGTCACATTTTTAAGTGCTTCAACTTAGTCTATGTGGTCTTCATTATATATTTGATAGATTATGAGTAATCAATGTAAAGATTGTAAAAATAATGTTCTTTCCATTTTGGCTTAATGTGATTATGTTTCATATTTATTGTATAAGCAATTTCAAAACTCAATTTGCCAATATATTTATTTAAAAATGAATAAAAACTCATATGTCACTTTAACTAATTATAGTGACGAATTAATATTTCAATCTTGAAATATTAGATATATAATTTAATATAAGAATTAGAAATAATTTAAATTTTTATCTAGCATTTAAAAGTGGAACAAATACTTCAATGATTGAATAAAATGTTTCTTTATTAGAATACTATTTTCCTTTGTTTGAGGCCTTTCTAATTAAAAAACCAAACTCCTTTTTTTTGTTTTTCCTTTAATTTATTAAATGAAATCAACATCCTTTCTTCAAAAGAACAAAAAAAAAAAAATCAAAACTTTGATTGAAAGTTATAATTATATGAAGCTTACTCAAATCCATGCACATGATGATCTTAAATAAAAACTAGTAGCAAAATTAAATGAAGGTTATAATGGTTAACATTTCTTAGTATATTTTATGAATTGACATTAGGGTTCCACTTGTAAGCTTATTAAGTCTTATTTAATTATTTAACTTGTGGCACTTAGCGCATCTCATGCTGCAATTAATCTTAGTCTTGAGCTCAATCAATGCTTAGCATGAACATCTACATGCTTAGTACTTAACGTAACAAAGTGTTATAAAAGAAAAATAAAATGTTGCTTAGTGCGACCTTAGTGTCTCTTATCACACCAACAATAAAGAGTTAGCATTTTAGTCATTTATTTGACACTTAGAGTAGAGTTTTCCTTACTTAGTGTGCCTTGACAAGAATATTGTTCTATTGAATCTAAGTTATGTCACTCAACATGACATTATTCATCATTAATGTACCTTTAACACACTCATAAGATTCAAAGATTGATTATCCTCACTTAGTTCATATTCATTACACATAGTGTTGTTCACCATACTTTCTAGATTTTCAAGTGGCATAAGTAGCACAAATTCCTTTAAACTTAGCTTACCTTTAATAAGTTATTAGTTTAATTATCTATACTTAATGTGGATTCACCATGCTTAGCATGATTTCAACAAGAAAACTAGATTTGCAACTCGTGCTTAGTGCATATATTCAAAACACTAAGTAGGAAACACGACTTTTATGAGTTTCAATCAATACAACTTCTAAACCACTCAAACTTGTTCGCAACATCATTATAAAACTATATAGTCTTTCCATGCATTAAAACATCAAAAAATAAAGAATCATGATAATCATACATTTTTCATAAAAATTATAGATGAAACTTAAACTCAAGCACACATGAAATATAAAGCAAAAACTAAACATATTTATTAACGTCACTAAGATAGCACACAATAAACTTGAGCAAATAATGTAACACCTTAGCAGATATTACCATAACTTGCTCATAAACCTTAACAAGGTGGACACAAAATACAAAAGCATTAGAAATTAAGTGGGAATTAAAACATAAATCTATCATGCAATTTAATAAATGTCTTATCACTTAGATGTTATACAAAACCAAACAAAAGGTACATAAAACTTCAAAAATCCACCTACGAAACTTGAAAAACATATAAAGTTAAATAAATGATACACAATGTCTTAGTGAGTGTTTTAAGGGATACACTAACTCTTTTATCCTAGAACCTTTCTTCACTCTTGTGGTTTTTCCTCTCACTGATCTAGAACTTATAACTTAACACTACTCATTCTCAAAAGTACACTCAATTTCATACCTTTCTACTTTTTATTGGGCCTAAGCCTTAGGTCATTGACCTATTTAGTTCCTCACTAAACATTTGTCATTTCATCTCTTGAGTGAGATCTTCACCTTTTTATTACCTTAGCCAAATTTCTTACTTTATACTTTTCCTTTACTTTTTCTATACTTATAACCTCTTTATAATACTAAGGACTTACCTTTCTTTTCTTTAAGTTTTGTCTTAACTTGCCCTTTCAAGACTTACATAACTTTTTTTGGGATTAATCCCCTTTCTTATCCTAAGGGTAATACATTTTCAACTATGTTCTCATTAAGTGCATAGGTTCCCTTGATTCGACTTAACCTAACTTAGCTTGACTATCCCATCTGGCAAGCCTACACATTATGATGTACCTAATAAGGTCATCATACATGTCTCGTAAAGACATACATATCATACATTTTATAGTTACATTTTCTATTTTTTATTTAGTTTATATTAATATTTCTATTATCTTTAACTTAGCTTCTATCATAAAAAAATGTCCTTCTTACTTGAGTTCATATTTATATCCCTCTTTGGTCTAAGGGGTTGAATTTGGACACAACCAAACTTGAATAAGTCTTCCCATTACTAGGGAGTCATTTTTTAATCTTAGTTATCTTAAGCATATTCTTACATGTTGATAAACTACTTGTTGAATGAGAAATACCATGAGTTTTTGAGTTATTTTTTTTATGAAATGATTTGTTTTTGTGATAAAGCTCACGGGTATTGCTAAGATATGTAGAAAACAAGTGTCTATGAAAAAAAAGGAGAAAATACTTATAAGCATGATTGTGCTTGATTTTGGCCAAATGGAATATCATTGTCAAGTTTTTTTTAGCATGACAATGCTTAATTTAGCACATTCATGTTGTGGCTAAACATAACCATGCTACAAGGAAGCATGACTCAAAAATTTAATTTGAATTTTAGTGCCCAAAATAGCACGACCATGCTAAAAAGTGCACATTATACTAACTTCTTCAAACAAATTCATTTTCTTAGGTTATAAATAGAAAAAAAAAAGGAAGTTAGGGTTCAATATCTTTTACTCTACTAGATAGAAATATAACTGAGAGTGAGAGACAATGC
Organism: Pachyrhizus erosus; assembly: GCA_026544285.1. Lineage (NCBI taxonomy): Eukaryota > Viridiplantae > Streptophyta > Magnoliopsida > Fabales > Fabaceae > Pachyrhizus > Pachyrhizus erosus. The sequence continues at coordinate 31,312 of JAMLFT010000290.1, forward strand.
TTATCGTTAAGACTAGGGCTTGGGTAAGTGATAAAGATCACTATGGAGACTCATTCCTATAAAGGTTCTTTATCTTGTATCTTTAATACTTACTAAAATTATTTCTTGCTTTTTTGTGTTGATGACTTGTTAAACTTTTTAGTTAGGATTATGATGTAATGAATATCAATGCACCCTAATTACTTGTTAAATAAATTTCTAAGGTTTATTGCAATCAAATTGTTTCATAACTTTGTATTGTTAAATAAAAGTTGATAATTCTAATTGAAAGTTTATTATTTTTTAATGACCAATTGTTCTTAATAAACAAAATTGTGAAACAATTAATTCTAATATGGTGTGCATTATCAAATTCAATATATGAATTTATGATCAAAATAATAACCATTGATCAATCTTTGAGAACTTCAACATTTTATCCTAATTAAAACTTATATGAAAAACTAAAGGATGAATTAAGGGAAATAACATTATAAATTTTGAACAAAGGTTTAATAATAAAAATGTTGGATGATGATAACACTTTGAACACTAGATGCAACTTTATATAACAACACTTTGGATGTTGAATTTTTATAAAAACTTGGACACTAGTCCTTTTTAACACTTTGAACCATACATTTTAAAACTCATTTTTTATGTGTTTAAGTTAAAACAAGTATGCATATATTTTTGTTGGACAAATGTTTTTTCTATATAACTCAACAAACTTCATTAGTTTATCAAAGTTTAATATTCTTTATTATAATCAAAACTATGAGATTTTAAGAGTTTGATATTTTTCATATCTTTGGTTTCAATACGTTGTAAATAGATTTGTATAATAAATAGATTTGCTAGAATATGAATAGTTAAAATAAAGATTGTAAATATCCTTCTTTCTTATTTTGGCTAATTATCATATTAATTGTTCAAGCAAGCTTAATACTAAATTGTCCAACATATTTTTTTAAAAATAAAAAAATATATTCATGTTTCACCATAACTAACTATGATGATTAACAAACATTTCAAGCTCTAAGTATTAGTTACATAATTTAATGTATAATTAGAAATAAGTTAATTGTTGCTTAAAAAAAAGAAATAAGTTAATTGTTTTATCTAGCATTTAAAAGTGAGATAGATACTTCATTGATTGAGGAAGATGTTTGTCTATTAGAAGATTGTCCCTCTTCATTTGATATCCTTCTAATTAAGAAACCAGGCTCCTTGGGTTCATGTAAGGCATTTTCACTAGTCAACATCACAATAATTGATGTCATGTTTGGTCGATCATCTGGATGATGTTGTAGACATAGAAGACTAATTTGGATGCATCGTAAAACTTCAAATACATTATAAGAGTTTCCCAAACGAGCATCAATCAATTGCTCTGGAGTACCTTCTTTCCACAATCTCCATGCCTACAATAATTTAATACATTAGTTATATATACTAATTTATTATAAGGAAATCATTTTTCTATTTTCTGTTACTCACATGGTCAATAAGATTATGATCATGGTCTTGGTAGGTAAATGCTCTATTCTTCCTTCCACTAACAATTTCTAGCAATAATACTCCAAAGCTGAACACATCTGACTTTGTAGAGAATAATCCATCAATGGCATATTCAGGTGCCATGTAACCACTAAAAGGACCACAAAAAAGTTAATTTCACATTCCAACAATCATTGTAACACATTAGCATTAATCTTTAAAAATACTTACTATGTCCCAACTATGATGCTTGTATTTCCTTCCACTTGATCACTTTCACACATTCTAGCAAGGCCAAAATCTGAAATTTTTGGATTCATATCTTTGTCTAATAAAATATTACTTGCTTTCAGATCTTTGTGTATGATCCTTAATCTAGAATCTTGATGAAGATAAAGAAGCCCCCGAGCAATCGCATTTGTAATGTTAAAGCGCATTGACCAATTTAAAAATTCAGCTTGATTTGAATCTGTGAAGATTGGAAAATAAGTTTATTAGTTTTTTTCTTTTCAAAATCATTTTTGAAAAAAAATAAATCTTTTACGATATTAATATTAAAAAAAATTTAGAAAGTACCTACCAAAAAGAAATAAGTCAAGACTTTTGTTGGACATGTATTCATAAAGTAACATTTTCTCTTCTCCTTGAATGCAATAACCCAAAACCTTAACAAGATTTCGGTGTTGAAGTTTGGCACATAATATAACTTCATTCCTAAATTCTTTCAATCCTTGTCCTGAACTTCGTGAAAGCCTTTTGATTGCAATTTCCTGTCCGTCTGCTAATATACCCTATGTTTTATAATTAAGAAACAAGTGAAATATAATGAGATTTATGAGTTTTCTTCAAACTTATTACTAGAAAGGTTTCAAATTTACCTTGTATACAGGACCAAAACCACCCTCACCAAGCTTATTTTCAAATGAAAAATTATTAGTGGCTTTAACTATTGTAGCAAGATCAAAGAAAGGAAGCTCCAAATCTTCTTGTTCGCCTTTGTCTTTATCTTCTGTCAATATTCTTGTTTCTATTTTTCCTATGATTTATTAAATGAGATCAATATCCTTTCTTCAAAACAAGTCAAAACTTTGATTGAACGTTATAATCATATGAAGCCCTGTGTAGATCCATGCATTCAATGATCTTAAACAAAAACTTGTAGCAAATTTTGGAGGCACATATTTTTGTGGGTTTATAGAACACTTAAATCATATACAAAAATATTAACTGCTTATAGAATTAGAAATAAAATAGATATAGTTATTTTATCAAACTCTTTAATAACACGATAAATTAATAAATTATTAATATTACTGTTACAGTTAATAATTTTATAACACTATTAACCACTTGTAATACAAAATTAACCATATTTACATATTTAATTAATCAAGCATAATAGTTAAGAACCTTATGATATTATTAACTGTTTGTAAATCAAAATAAATTACCATAAAATATTTTAATAATCTCATAACTCTTTTAATCATATATCAACAATAATGTATAATTTTTGTAAAAAAAATAATAATATATAATTGCATTTATCTATTTTTAATAACTTGTAAAATAAAATTAATCATATTTATATTTATAATTAATCATGTTTGCATGTAGAGGATGAATGAACAGAACGTGAGTGTACTGTAATCATTATTAAGCTTTAAACAAGCAGAAACAAAAAGGAATTGATGAGGTTTACTGTGTGTGTAAATGTTTAGAATCTTAGCGAAATTATACAAAAGGTGTTCTTGCCGAGAAAATTACCTTCATATTTTCTTTTTGTCATGTAAATGCAGCATGCTAATAGCATCACAAGCACCAATGATGCTATGACTACTGAAACCGCCACGATGACCTTTTTTCGTTCACCATGTTTACCATCTGCATATATGAGTTGATAAAAAAAAAATGAAGCACTAGTGATTCCACAATAAATTAACTAAAGGCCCTTAAATAATATCATACTAACAATAGAAAGATAATTAAAAGGATTAATATCATATAGTCGTTACCTGTATCCGAAGTGGCCATTCGAACATACAAATCTTGCCCACTTTCTATGACTCTCAAATCAACAAGTTCACCAACCCAAATAGAACACCCACTACCTCCTCCCCTAGTGTCCAGGTTCGAATAAGCCTTGCACGAACAGTTTTCCAAACATTTGACCCTACACTCCTCAAGTGTCATACTTTCATTAACCCAAGAAAACGTAGTATTTGGCAATTTCATACTAGCAAATCTTCGAAAACCATCTTTATTTTTGACCCCACATCTCCACTCTTCACTACGCACACACCCATCTCTCCAATTCATCGCGTTCCACTGTAGGGGAATTTTGGGCTCGAACCCATCGAAGCATTGGCAAATTGGCGACCCAGCAATGACACAATTTCCATTAGGCCCACAAGTGTTGTAAACATCACAACTATCTCGGGGCAACGATTGGTAAATAGTCCAAGCTTGAGCCTCGGGTATCCAAGTAAGGCGCTGACGAACATAAAGCGTTTGATTCATAACAATTATAGTAATCACCGAGCTATTCCTGAGGGTGTATTGGTAATACACTTCATCTTTGTTGTTGACAAAGTTGTAATGATAAAGTGGGTTATTTCTTGGCCCATACACTCCACTGAACATATTCCCAGTATAAGGCCCAGTCCTAAAGTATTCAACATTACCCTTCCACATTACAATGTCAGGATTGCTTCCTAACTCCACTCCCCAAGTAAAGTCCCCTGAAGATGGGTCATCCCAGCTTTTCCAAGAAGTAAGACGCCGGTTAAGCCCAGTTCTCAAGTCCCACCCAAACTTCATTCCTGGCAATAGTGTGTCACAGGGATAATCAAAGCTTTGCCACAGAAAATCACTCTCTTCGTTATTACCATCTCTAATTACCAAGTTTCCAGTGTCCAATAGCTGCACAATTGGATTTGAACCCTTTTTGGTTGCATTTGCGGCCCAAAGAAAAGACTGGTTCTGATTCACAAGTACAAGGTTTCCGTCTTGGTTTATGACCAACTTGCTTGAGTTGTCTCTGATTGGCTTGTCACGGTTGGCAACCCAAACCACTGTTTTGAGAGGGATGTTTTTGTACCAAATTCCGACATAGCGGTTATTAGAACTGCCAGGATTGAAGAAACCCAACTCAAAGGTTCCATCCTTGGAAACCAAGGTGCTGCCATCATCAACAAGTGACTGAATCTTTGTGATGGTGTCAGTTGCGTAGCAAATTTGAAAAAAGAGTAATAATAGTTTGCAAATAAGAAGCATGACAAGAGGAATGGCCATTTCTTTGCACACTACAAAATTGCCAAGAATAGCAATGAAGAATATAGCTATGTGACAGCACTGTTAATTATTTGTAGAGTTGACTTTGTTTCTATTCATTTGCGCCACTTGGTGAGGCACGCCGCTTGTTATGACCTGTTGTTAGGATGAGATTCACGTATAAATTAAAATAGAGTGATGACAGCTTCGCAAGACATGACCCATAAACTAGCAAATTTTGACTATTCTTGTAATACTCATTTTGATCATTTTTTTATTTTTTAAAATCCAAAATAGAAAATAATGTCATTGCATATTAAATAATGTTTCTACCAATTACTTCTTTCTGGTTTTCTTTTGGCTTTGACAGAAGTTACGTTAGACACTATTTTTATAAAAGAAATCTTGAAATGTTTTATAAAAAAATTTGGTCAAGGAGATTTTTTTAGAAAAAAATAAAAGAATTCATTTTTGTCTTGATTTCTAAGTTTCTCTCTCTTACCTTCTCCACACTCTTTCTCATGCTTTTCCCTGAATTTCTCTTCTCTTTCTCTCCACTTTCTCTGTTCACATTCACTATTCTTGCTTTCTTTTTATAATCATCTTCATTAAATTAAAATAATTAATTCTATAATATATTTAAATTTTTTATTTTTTTAACTTTAAAATATCTTTTAAGATGAAAATAATCAAGTTAGGTCAACCATTATCTTACCAAGTATATAGTATAACTTTTTTTTTTCAAAAACAATACAATCACTTAAATTTTAAAAACTCTTTCAGAAAATAAAACCAATTGATTTTTCAAACTTGATTAAGTAGATATTTAAATACGTGCCCCACACACTCGTATTTCTTTTATTTCCAAGTCAAGTGGACAAAAAACGCAGAAACTACTTCTGTAGCTTCTTAGATCCACATCAAATGGAAACACCATGTATCATGATTTTATTAATAGGAACAAGACTGAAATTCTTTTTCCACACAGCCACCAGAGAAGATGACTATATATCACAGTCAGATTTTTCATTTTGTTTTTCTCTCCTAACTTTTTTATTATTATTATTTATCGCAATTGGTGATTGGCGTGAGTTTTGTGTTGAATTAGGATTGGGATCGAAAGATCTGCAGTTTTGAAAAAGTTGCAGACGATCTATTCATTGGAACTTTTTTCTTGACAGCTTCGTTAGAATTTTTTTATTCGATATAACCATTAAATAACAACTGCCTGTGAACGCTACATGTGCAGATCAATTTTTAATTTGATATGATATAATTTATTTTCCTTGAAAATATTATTGAATTGGGCTTTTACGTTTACTTACTATGGTCAAAGAGTTAGGCTTTTATTTCATATTACCTGCGGCGTATGGGTTTTTTATATGGCTTATTATTGTGGTTTGACGTTAAGTGATTAATCTAATCATCTTTATTGTTCAAATTGATTTGATATAAAGTTTTAAATTATGAAAACTTTGGATATGTAAGACATTCCACAATTTTCAATGATTATTTGAAAAATGTTTAATTAATGTCATTCATGCCAGTTATGTAAACAATCATTGAGTCTATATTGAATTATCCATCTCTTAAAAAAAATTGAATTATGGATTGAATTGATTCTATTCTACTATGAATAAATCATTAATTTAATTTTTCAAGTATTATTCTCTCTTTTATGTAGTGTCTACAATAATAAAATTATATAAATAATTTCTCAAGTGTTAAATGTCCATCAAATTTATTTTTAAATATATATTTTATAAACATTCAAAGGTCAATTTGATGGATTTTTTAATATTTAAAAAACAACTTATTATAATTATCAATACTCAAATAATGATTTGTATAATTTTCTTATTTGTAGAAACTATTTAACATTTAAGAGAAAGAGGACCACTTTAGAAATGAAATTTAGAATTTGTTCTTTTGACTATTGAAGCAATTTTGTATAAGATGTTGACTCATACTGCTGTAATTTCTTTTCATTCTTTAATCATCAAATGTAAAAAAGTAATTATGTCAACTAATTTACACCATTAAAAGCTTTTTCTTTTTACTTTGAGGGTACAAGTTATTGTTAATAGTATATTTAATAAGATTAACTATACCATTCCAAGGAAAAAGTAAACAAACTTGCGGCAGATAACCTATTTATTTATATAATAAATTTAAGTTTTCATTTTTTAGAATCTCTTTCCCATCCTTTTTCATTTAGTCAATTTTTTTTTTTCATTTTATAACTTATGTTAAATTAATATTTTCCCCCTTCTTAATTATTAAAGCAATATGTTTCTAATTATTAAATCAAATTTTGATAATTTGTGAAAACTTAAAGTTTATGAAAAAATAATCTTATATAAATTAAACCAGTGTAATAACTTATATCTTGCACACAAATCAGAATTATAATTTACAAACATTTGATATTATTATCATTTTTAATGTATTTCTCAATATTTATTATTTTATATAAAGATAATATTGTATGTACTTTCTTTTTATTTTTATATAATTTTTAATGTATTTCTCAATATTGTATGTACTTAACAATTTACAATAAAAAATAATAATGATGAATAGAAAAATAATATGATGTTTATATTACAATTTTGTTCATCTTATACTATTAATAACAATTGGGAGATAAGTAAAATTTCTTTTTGTGATTTCAAATTGGTTTAGTCTAATTCTACTTCTACTTACATGTAAATATTTAGCCTTATCTATAGAAAATAATTAGATTCTTTTAAGTATGTTGATTTTGATTCAATTTTTTTATCATACATGCCAAGCAAAATTTAGTAAACATATACTCAACTAATAAATTAAATGACACAACATTACAACATTGAAACAAAAATAAAAAGGAAATTTCTTCTATATTTATGAATTTGGGTCATGTTAGAGTAAGACAAATCAAGACCTTGATACCACTTGTGGATGTGCTACCAAAACCAATGAATTATCCAATAAATTTGCAATATAGGGCTATACCATACTATATGTCCAAAGATAGAATCTATTTATGTGAGATTTCAATTAAAAAATTGGAGGAAATTTTAGGTTTAATTCAACAACTAAAAACGTATTAGACTAAAATTAAGGTTTGTAAAACATATTTAAGAGACAACCTAAGAATCCAATGCTTCGATGAATCATCACGATTCTAGAAAAAAATAAAAATGAAGACATGATCATACATTTAGTTTGAAATCATGAGAATATCATCTCATATTCATTCATCAAAATTAGAAATATAATTGTGTTTTTTAATTTAGATGAATTTGATGATCATTTGAATTAATTAATTATTTACCATAAAAGGATTAATCAATCCTAACCCTAATCATAATTCAATTTGCCAAATAAAAATATAATCATGAATCTATTCAAAAAATTAAAATTGAAAAGTGAAAAAAGAAGAAAACATAATTCATAAATTTGAATATGAATCATGGTAAAACTCAAATTTACCTAAACTTTAGAATTCTTGGATTGAAAATGTTATTATCCTTCCATGGTTATCGCTAAAGCAAGCTCCTTAAACTAAACAAAAATGGAGGAATAGAGGAATAAGAGAAAACAAAATTTAGAGAGAAGATGAGAAGGGAGAAAAAGAATAACTAGTACAATTAAATTTCAACTAAAATTTGATAATTAGTTTGTTATAATCACATGTGAATTTATAAGGTGTAACCAACTAATTAATCAACTAACTCACAAACTAACTAATTAACAAACCAACTAATATGAAATTTATACAAAACTATTATGCTACTGATACATAATTAAGCCCAAAAGAAAAAAAGTATAAAATCCATAAAATGTAAGACATCTTGAAGCTTTATTTAACCTTGAAAATGACTTGTACACAAAAAATTACAAAAAGATAGAAAATTTAACTCTTAGGCCGAGTGGGTCTAATCACAAAAATCGTTTAGAAAGAAAAAAAATTTCCACAAGAGCATGTCATTATACACAACTAATAAATCAAATAACACATCACTACAACATTGAAACAAAAATAAAAAGGAAATTTCTTGTATATTTGTGAATTTGGGTAGTGTTAGAGTATAAGACAAATCATGACCCTCCATTATTTTGATTATGCAAAATAAATAATAAGTCTTTCTTACTTCTACAAGTATCAGATAGATGTTAGCCAAGTTAGATACTTCATTTGTCCAACAAATGATAAAAATGAGTGTGATATGCGTCTAAATATTTATTGTATAGTTATTACATTGATTTTGTGTTTTTTTCATGTAGAGAATGTTTGCTTATTCTTCTTAGCATCTGTTGAAAATCAAAATTAATATCAAACATATGTTGGAGATGTCATCTAAAGCATAAAAAGGTGTGTCTAAAAGTTTTCAAAAATCTACTGAGTACATGAAAAAGTGACAAAACTTTTGACAGTAGATAAAAGTCTACAAAAGGATATAAGTGAACTACTTTATTAGAGACTAAATGACTAGTTAGTGAAAAATATTTAATGTTGTAATTAATGCTAAGTTAGATCTTCACCAACAAATAAAGAAAGAAGGTCATTGTGAGAAAACAATTATTTTCAAATGAGGTCAATAAATAAAATACTTGAAGATTTCCAAAAGCCATATTTTGACCACATCGTGTCAAAACTCTGCTAGTTTAAAATTTCATTCTTTCATTGCAATTATATTTCAAGCTCTCAAACCATTTGTATACTTGAGAGTTAAACTTTGCACTTCATTGTATATCCATCTATATCAAACAATTAGCAAGTCATGCACACTCTATAAGGAAAATCCAACCTTAAAAAGATAAGGTATAACCAAAAGTGACTTGTTAAATAACACTTGTTAAGAATAACTTAGAGAGACTAAAAAAAATACTTGTCATAGAGCTAAAAGTGACTTATGAAGTAACACTTGTAACCAGTTTGTGATATAGTGAAACTTGATAACTTTGCTAAAAACTAGAAGTAGCCTTAGTGGTAGAGGTGAATCAATATAAAATTTATTGTGTTCATTTATTATTTATTTGTTTTACTAACTTTCAAAAGGGAGAATTGCTTCTACTTTATAAAAGTCTTTAAAAGTAAAAGGTTTTGTCTTGTTTCGTTTTAAGATCATTTGTTTTTGCTTTGCAAAAACCTTCATTTCTCACAAACGATATATGTTCTAACATGTTTTTCATACTAACCAAAAAGGTTTTCAAGAAACATAATTCAACTTCTCTTCTTATGTTTCTAGTTGTTTTATAGGTAGGTATAATACATTAACAAAAACATTTTAAATACATATACAAAGTAAGTTCACTAAATCACTAACTTGAAAATATCTATTTTTATGGGTAAAGTATACTTTATTTTTAATTAATAATTGGTCGTTCAACATGACATTCATAAAATTAAAATATTTAAAGAAGAGAATTTCAAAATTGGCTTTATAAGAGCAATGACAAAAGGCTTGGACAACCAACAATCAATAATGGATATTTTTTCATTTCTTAATCAATAACTTAACATTGAAAAATGACCATTTCATAGTAAGAGTATGATTAAGTAATTATAACAACCTACTTATCTTTTTATTGACTACAACTATGTATGACAACAACACAAGATTCATGATGATTTTGATCTCTTATATAGTCACACATTTGTTGAATATGATTAAGAAATCTAAAAAGGGTGAATAAATTTACCTCTTTTTCTTACAAAAAAACTTTTAAGGATTGAAATTTTTAACACAATGAAAGACTTTCTCCAATCATGTTTATGTATCCTTTTTCATAGAAAAGAAAAAATAATATCACTAAGTTTTTTATTGATGAACCAAGAATAGTTTAAGAGAGATAGATAGATGAACACAAAGGTTTATACTAGTTCAACCAAAACTCTTCTTACACTATAAAAATCTATAATACAAATACTATGCACACATAATTTATGTATACCCTTTTCTTGAAACTTACAAGAAAACTAACAAGAAGCACTCCATTTCTTATCTTTCAATCTTAGAATCCCTATAAGATCAAAACAACATAAAATAGAGACTTTCAAATTTTGGTTTTTTAGTAAAAGAAAAGCTTGTGTAATCAATTAACTCGCAAGGTAATTGATTACATTATGCAGAGTTTTGAGAATTTGTTAAAATGTGTCCTTTAAGCATTTTAACACTCAACAATATTCATAGCAACAATCATCACATTAATAATTTTCTTTATTTAAGACTAGGTTATGTTAGAATGCCCAATTCATTTCTTAAACAATAAAATCTATCTCCAAGCAAAGGTTTTGTGAGAACATCAACTAGTTGTGAGTTTGTATCAATAAACTGTATTTTACAATCGCCTTTCTGTATATGATCTCTAATAAAATGAGGTCTTATTTCTATATGATTTGTTCTTGAGTGTTATATAGGATTTTTAGTCAGATTTATGGCGTTTGTATTATCACACCTTAGTGGAATATGATATAAATTTAGACAAAAATCTAAGTTGTTGTTTAAGCCACCATGGTTGTGCACAAGAACTTCCAACAACAATGTATTCTGCATCAACTATAAACAATGTTACACATGTTTGCTTTTTGTTGTGCCAAGACACTAAGCCATTGGAAAACAAATGACAAGTACCACTAGTGGGTTTTCTATCCAATTTGCATCCTACAAAGTCAAAATTAGAATAACTAACTAAAGTGGCCTCTCCACCTTTTGGATACCACAATCCTATGTTTGAAGTTCCTTTTAGATATTTTAGAATCCATTTTACAGTTATATAATAAGGTGTTTTAGGACATGCTTGAAATCTAGCACATAGACATACATTGAACATTATAATTGGTCTACTAGTAGTAAGATATAATAAAGAACCAAGTATACCTCCATACTTGGTTTCATAAAAAGATTTACCTTTTTCATCATAAAAGTAGTAGTTTGTTGTCATTAGTGTAATAGAATCTTTGCAATTTTTCATATCAAACTTCATTAGCAGTTCTTTGCAATATTTGGTTTGGTGAAGAAAAATGTCATGTTTCATTTGTTTCACTAGAAGTCCAAGGAAGAAATTTATTTCACCCATTGTAGACATTTCAAATTCTTCCTGCATGCTCTTTACAAAGAGTATTGTTAGTGGAACCAAATATAATATCATCTATACAAACTTGTAAAAAAAAAAATATTATGAGACATTTTCTTAATGAAAAGAGTTTTATCAACTTTACTTCTCAAATTTTTTATTAAGTAAGAAATTACTTAACCTTTCATACCACTGCCTAGGAGCCTATTTAAGGCCATAGATAGCCTTCTTTAGTTTGTAGACATGATATGAAAATTTGTGGTAAGTGAAACCAGGTGGTTGTGATAAACAAACTTCATAATCTAAAAGTCCATTAAGAAATGTACTTTTTACATTCATTTGGAATAACTTGAAGTCCACGCAGCTAGCATAAGCAAGTAACAATCTTACTATCTCTAATCTAGCTATTGGTGCATATGTTTCGCCAAAATGTATCCCTTCTTGTTAGTTGTATCCTTTGGCAATAAGGAAAACTTTGTTTCTGGTTAGATCCTATTTTCATCCATTTTTTTTCTTGAAAACCCATTTGGTGCAAATGATATTTATTTGATTATTTCTTGGTACCAGCTCCCAAACATTATTTCTTATAAATTGGTTAAGCTCATATTGCATATTCATAATCTAAAATTCATCAGTCAATGCCTCTTCAATAGTATTAGGCTGATCTTGTGAAACAAATACCATATTTTTCACATAGTTCATTGATCTTCTTGTTGCTACTCCTTTTTTAAAATCACCAATGATATTATTCAAAGATAAATTTCTTGGAGTTCTTCATTCTTTTTGGAAGTTCCTCTATAGGAGGTTGTGTTGTTTCAATGTGATCTTCTTTTTCTAATTCTTCACCTTTGGTAGGAATTTATTGTGTTGAACCTATATCTTCATCATCATTCAAAACTTTTCCCTTTTTAAGGGAGCCAGTCTCATCAAATACAACATGCACAGATTCCTCTACAACAATAGTTCTTTTATTGTATATTCTATATGGTTTACGATGCATGAAATATCCTAAAAAGATACCTTCATCAACTTTAGGATCAACTTTGCCAAAAGACACTTTACCATTGTTCAAAACAAAACATAAACATCTAAATACTTTCACATATGAAATATTGGGCTTCTTATTTTTGAAAAGTTCATGAGGGATTTTCTTTAAAACTAGTCTATTAGAGTTTTGTTTAGGACATAACAAACAATGCTTACTACATCTACCCAAAAGCATTTTGGAAGATTAGATTCACTCAACATGGTTATTGCTAACTCTTCAAGAGATCTATTCTTTCTTTCAACTACAACATTTTGTTGAGGTGTCCTTAGAGCATATAAATTATGTTTTATTCCACTTTCCTCACAAAATAAATGAAAAAACTCATTTTCAAATTTCCCACCATGATCACTTCTTATGGATATAATAACCCTTTTCATTTTGAATTTGTTTGGCAAATTTCTTCAAAACTTTGAATGCATGATTTTTTTTAGTGTAGAAATAGAGTTCATGTGTATCTAGAGTAATCATCCACAATAACAAGAGCATAGTAACTTCACCTAAATTTATAATTTTGGATAAACCAAATAAATCCATTTGCAAAATTTCAAGTAGTCTAGAGGTAGAAACTTCATTTTAAGATTTGAAAGATACTCTAGTTTGCTTGCCCTTTTGATATGCATTACATAGTCCTTCCTTATTAAACTTTAGATTAGTTAGACTTATTACTAATATTTTGCTTACTAGTCTATTTAAATTATGCATGTGAAAGTGAGCAATTCTCCTATGTCATAACCATGAAATATCATCATTTATGGCTAGCATGTTATGCTAAATGATGATGCATGGTTAAGATCAATCATCTAAATATTTTTGTTACAGTTACCTACTAATTTGATCACATTAGAAGAAACATCACTAATCATACAAGAGTCATTATAAAATGTTACCTTATGTCCTTTGTCACATAACTAACTTATGCTTAGTATATTATACCTCAACCCCTCAACATAGAGCACATTCCCAATGCTTATAGTTAAAGAGTTGCCAATTGTGTCAATCCCTATAATCCTTCCTTTGTTATTGTCACCATAGGTAACATAACCTCCCTGTTTTTCTTTTAATGAGACAAATTTAGTTATGTCCCTTGTCATGTGCCTTGAACAATCATTGTCAAGATATCATAGTGATTGTTTAGCTTTAAGGCACACATATAAAATAAATTAAATGAAGGATTTAAGTACCCCAATTTAGCTTGGGTTCTAGGGAATTGGTTTTCACATTTGTTCCTTTGGAAATCCATTTGAATCTCCCACTAGGAACACCAACTATTTTAATAAAATAGTTGTTTGAGCTATAACCTTTTATCATGCAATAATGATATGTTTTATTTATAGTTAAAGCTATGGCAAGATGAAAGAAATTTTTATAATAAGTTTTGTTAAGCTTTTGTTTCTTTCCCTTTTTAAAACCAATTCCAACTTTATTAAACATGTTTCTCTATTGTGATAAAAAAAAAGCTATTAAGATTCTTACCTCTCTTTGTGAATAAGATAAGGTATTTGCCAAATATTATTTTTCCCTTCAAGAACCTTACAATTTTCACAATGACATAGCGTGCTTATGGAGTTGTTGGTTTTATTACAAGAAGAATTTTGAATTATCTTTTCTAATTTCTCTTTTTCAATCTTGAGATTATTTAATTCTTGTTGTAGTGGAACTAGTTTGTCCACATGTCATCTAAGCTTTCCTTGGAGTGTGTTGTTAGACAAAACTAAAGTCTTAGCTTCTTTGTACATTTCATTAAAGACATCAAGCAATTGATCATAGTTGTCCTCATAATCCGAGTCAAAAGTACTTACAATATTATTTGAATTGCTTTTTTCCATGAGACATATATTTGATTCTTGATTTTAACTGGTATCACTTGTGGAGCTAGAAGCATTGTCTTCCTAAGTTATATAGGCTCTCTTTTTCTTCTCAAGAACATTTTTCTTTTTATCTCCATTTTATTGTTTCTTGAGACAAAGGACATAGTCTATTTTGATGTGTCTAGCTTTTCCACATTCAAAACAAGTGAAAGTAGAAGTTGATTCATTCTTCTTATTACTTTTTGAATTAAGGAGGTCTAGACATTGAGTTGTTCTTCTTCAATTTTTTTTAATCTTCTAACAATAAGAGATAGATTTTATGCATCTGATCGTTCTACTTCATCTTGTATAATTTCTACACTTGAAGCTAATGATGATTTTAGAGTTAGACCTTTACCTTTCTTTTGTATATCTTCCTCTTCATCAATCTTGCAAGATCAAACTCACTCTCTTAATTTTGCAAAGAGTTCAACATTAGTCATTATTGTTAAATCTTTCAATTCTTGGATTGTTGTCACCTTTGGTTGCCATGATCTCTACAAAGATTTAAGGACTTTGACATTCAGCTCTTCTTCTTCAAAAGTTTTCCCTAAACCTTTCAGATGATTCACAATATGAGTAAACCTCTTTTGAACATCACAAATGTTTTCACCTTAGAGCATTCTAAAGGTTTCATACTCTTGTATAAGAAAGTTCATTCTAGGTCTCCTCACTTTAGTTGTCCCTTTATGAGTAATATGGATTAAATTGCACATATCCTTTGTTGTGGTACATGAAGAAACATTGAAAAACTCATGAGTTTAAGGAAGAATGGATATTACTCATAGCCTCAGAGTCATTCCTTCCTTTTCTAACTTCATCTATGGTCTAAAGATCAAAAAAAATTTTAACCATTTTTCCTTCTACCATGTGTATAGGGATTGAATAACCATTTACCACTACAACCCAAATGTCAATATTAATAGACTCCATTAATATCTTCATCCTCGCTTTCTAGAAAGGATAATTCACACCATAAAATAGTTTGTTGATAGATGCATCTTCTGCAAAAGGCAAATTGGTTTTCAGTCATTTATTTAGAAATCTTTAAAAAAAACACTTGAATAATTTTCAAGAAACCAACTTTGATACAAATTGTAGAATATGGTTAAAAAATCTAGAGGGAGGACAAATAGATTTATCCCCTTTTTTAATAAAAAAAAGTTCAAGGATTAATAACTTTTGATTTAATACAAAAAAAAATGATATTACTAAATCTTTTGATTAATAAACCAAGAAAAATTTAAGAGAGATAAAAATATGAACACAGGTTTATTTTGGTTCAGCCAAACCCCAGGCCTACATCCAGTGTTAGTTTGACAACCTTAGTCAAACTTTTCTTGCATTATAGAAATTTGTAATACAAACACTATGCACACACAATTTCTATGTATCCTTTTCTTGAAACCTACAATAAAATTAACAAGAAACACCACATTTCTTATCTTTCAATCTTATAGCCCTTCTAAGATCAAAACACTCTAAATAAAAGCTTGATGGATTAGAATACACCTTATAAGTGTAACATCCTACTTTTATATTAAATAAAATATTATTTTCATTTGTAAATTTCCTTATTAGTTTAGGCATAGGAATTATTTATTTATTTAGCCAATTAATAAATATTAAACAAATAATAATAATAATTTAAACAACTTAGAAATAAAAACTTAACAAATAAATAAAATATTAAAG
>JAMLFT010000291.1:0-47711 GCA_026544285.1 Pachyrhizus erosus
ATTTTTTTTATTATATAATTATTTATTATTTTAATATTATAAAATATTAAAAAAATAATAATAAAAAATATTACCATCCTATTTATGATAGAGATTATGTTACTCTAATAATGTTACAAGAGTTACTCCTTAGAATCATCAAATTTAAAAAAAAAATGAGAATGAAGAATAATTCTTTTTAAATAATTTGATCTTTTAAAAAAAAAATCATTCATTCTCTTATTATAATTAAGCCATTTTATAATAAAAAAATTTGTGAGAGATTTTAAAATTATCAAAAAATTATATATTTTTTTATGAAAATAAGTGTTTATTTATAAAAATGTATAAGTATAAAATGTTATACTTTCGTATGATTTAATTATATTTTTTAATTTTTAAATATTATAATTATATAAGTTTAGATCATATTAAACTTTTTTTTATAGAAATATCTTTTTCACACAACAAAAATGATTATATTCATAAAAAATATGTGAATATAAAAAATTGTATCCTTTTATAAAAATATATGTGTTTTCATCAATGTTTATATATTTTTACCAAATGAGATATATTTAAAAGGTTATATTTTTTCACAAAAAAACATATGATAATCACACAAATGAGACAATAATATACACCACAAAAATAATAAGAAACTAATTCTTTATGTTTAAATAATTTTCTTGCTTCTTTTATTTTTCTAGAAAGAATCAACAAAATTAATATTTTGTAAATATAATTGACAATAAATTTAATTATAGGTTCCATACCATACAATCTGTTGCATTCAACTTTTGTGAAAATAATTAATGTCTAATTAAATTTTAGTATTTCACACACATCTTGAAAACTTATTTATTTTATTTGTTTATTATGTTGCACATCATTATAATTAATATTTTTCTCTTTAAAATTTCTTTTTATTCCAAAACTAATAAGTTCTAACAAAATTTTAACATTAAAAAAATACTTAAATGATGAAAATTTTAGAATAACTTAAAAATAATGAAAATTATATTTTATTATCCTTAAAATAACAAGAAATATTTTACCATTATTGCAATAAAATTTTTTGTAGAACCATAACCACAGAAATTATTGATAATCAAATCATTAAATTATGATTTTATCTTGTTATTTAATTTAAGAAAATAGTTTTAAAATTTAATTTTATATTATGTCATCAATAATTCATGTCATTAAGTTTTTACTGAATTTTCATTGAAACAATTTCATAAGAATCGTTATTCTTTTGAAAATATGAAACTATAATTTATTTTCTTATTTATTTTGTTGCATTTGTTTAATGTTTTAAAAAAATTATTGTATGGATAAAAATATTCAATTCTAGTATATATATAAAATATAAGAAAGCTTTTGCTATGTATAAGAAATAGAAGGAATTTTGTATAATAAGTCACAATTTATAAGAAGCTAATTTTTTCAGTTTCATAATAAAATAAATATTTTTGAATGTAAATAAATTGTATTTATAAAGGAAAATGGGAGAAAGGTGTCAATCCATCTAAAAGTGCATTGTTATAAAACAAGGTAAGAAGACTTAGTCTTGATGAAAAAAAATTATCCTAATAATATGGTGAAGAGAGTAATTATTGAGGTGATTTATTAATCATGATTTTCAAATAAAAAATAAAAAAGGTATTAGAGACAAACAAGACTCTGCCAATATCACATAAAAGTGGAAGAAGTTGAAATGAATGGATTGACAACATGATACCTAGGGTATATCCATAAGCTCTCAAAATCCTTGGAGTTAGAAAATGTTTCAAGTTGTGATGTCTCAATTGGATGAAAAACTCACATGTGTCAGTTTTTTCTCAACAAATACAAAGTATAATTGAGATTAGTCAAGAGTATTTTGTCTTGTACCTTTAGAATATGTATTATCAATCATCACAAAAAAATTTATATAAGACTTCTTTGAGTGGAAAGGTCAAGAGGTAATGTAGGTCTAGAAGTGTGAAGTTTAGTGAGAAAGTTAGTTGGAAAAATTGGATTTTTTCATGAGTAGTGTCTATGTCATACCACTATAAGGTGATTATTATTTGTATGGAACAAATAAGTTCATTTTGTGTGTAATCTTTAGGAGAGTGAAGGAACTCACTCCATTAATATATTTTTTTCAATAATGGAAGACAAATAACTAACATTGTTTAGATGTTAAAAAAGATGCAAAGACTCTGTGACAAAAATTACTAGTTTTAATAGAAATGATGGAGAAAAAGAATGATCATACCTCAAAGATCTAGTTCGGATATTTGAGTATACAACTTTTGATTAAATCATTGCTCTAAGTCTTAGTTATTTCTTATAAACATGTAGATAAACTAGATATTAATATCACGTCTTATTTATTTTATTTAGTTAACTCAATTGTAATATGTTCAATTTGAAAGTTACAAAAATGTATTTATATTTGTTGTATCGAGTTTTCTTAATGATGAATTATTTATATGTAAGTGAATTGAAATTATTTTTCTATGATTTGTCACATACTTGACATTTTGTAAAATAAGTTATTTTTATGATGAATAATATTTTATTAGTGGACACTTTAGATAAATATTAATTGAAAAGGATTATCAAAGTTTGGTGTTTCATGTTTTAAAATTAAAAAAATACCTTTAATTAAAAAAAGCATTTTTAATTATCAACTATTATTTATCATGCAATGTAAATTTTAAAAATGATAAGAAAATTCTAAATCTTAACAAGGGTGTTACATTATTTAACTTTTTTTTTTGTGTTTTTGTTTAAAAGTAAATATTTCTAATTAATTTGTATATAAACTATTTTTTAACTTTTGTTTATTAAAAAATTGCTTTTAATTTTTAGAAAAATTTTAAATTGTATTTGATTAGCACAAAGTACGTGAATTAACTAATCTTGAGAAAGTTAAATCAAACACTACTTTATTGATTTTCAATGAAAAGTTTAACTGTCTAATTCAAAATCTTTGAAAATGCTGGATCATACAATTTTTGTTTTGCAAAAGCTAACATAGAAATGATGCAGCTAATTTGTGTTCCGTTATTTTTTTTTCTTGTTAATTAACGTATAGAAAATCACCACTTAAATTCGTAAATTTTCGCACTACATAGCGCTCCTCTAATAAAGTATTTGTTTCATGGACTATTTTTATTTTCCTAAAAATATAATAGTAAAAATATTTATTTTTAATTTTATTAGAAGATCATCAATGAATTTCTTTAGATATCTTTTATTTTCAGTAAAATTATATTCTCATGCTGATAGGTTGGAAATGTTACATTCTCATGAAAGGAAGAATAGTTATTTTCTAATTTTATTATAACTTTTTTATTTTATTTTGAAAATTAAAAAAATTACCAAGAATATTAAAAATTAAAAAAAATCTGAAAATATCACAACATGACTTAAAACAAACGTCACCTATCTATGTACATGTGGATATAATAAGGTTTTTTGGCTGTATTGCACTCTATGAGTAAAATTGTGAATAAGATATTAAACATTGCATTAGTTATCTTTTAATAGTTTAAAGTTAAAATGAACTTAACAGTGTTAACTATGATAAATAAAAATATCATTAGATTAAATTGAATAATTTTATTAAACTGATCTAGTTCAATTGGCAAAGACCCGTGTACAAAATTTACTCTAAGATGTAGAAGAGTAATTTTCCATGATACGCCTCTGAAATATCCCGAGTGAACAACGGCGAAGTCTGTCATGTTGCCAAAATCACGAAGGCCAAAGAAAATGGAGATAAAGGGCATACGTTTCTCAAGCTTGCTTCATTGTATGTAGTTAAAGACATTTGCCAGAGCTTACAGGCGTCGGTGCTATCATTATTATTACATTATCTACAAAATCGGATTTTAATATGATACACTCTGATGCAAACATTTTTCTTCAAAGAATATCAATTCTTTGCCAGAGATTTTGATACCAAGATGGCTAGGATGACTTGACCTAAATACTCTATTCCAACTCCTTTAGAAAATCAACATTATCTACAAAAACCTGCACATTAGAGGTGGGGAAACTAGTTATATTCACAAATGCTGATTTACTAAGAATGAATAATCACGAAGACGCTAGTTCAATCTTGTATACATAAGTGGAATATCAGCATGAGGGAAAAATGAGTTGTGCACTACCCAAGCTTTAAGCCCAACAAGCACTTGCATGCAAGGATGTATTAGACATAAAACCATTCATGAGTTCACTTTTCGGCTTAAGCCTTGAGGAGACATTAAATAATAAAGATCAAAGAGACATACCGACTTCCAGCCATCAGGATCCAAGCATGCGGTAATTTTTGTGTTGATACCAGGTAATGGTCCAGGTTCCCGAGTAATCTTTCCTCCAGCTAGTTTAATCCCTTCTGCAGTTTTGTACACATCATCTGTGCCTATTGCAATCTGTAAATGGGGTATTACAGTTATGAATTTGATAGAAAAAGAGAGATAAGTGTAGACAGAGAAAACAAAGTAGAGACTGACTGTGAGGTTTTAGAGATAGAATACTGTTATTTATCAAAAGTTGAATACAAGAGTTGGAGCCTATTTATAGACACTGAATACAACACAAGTTGTTCAAATGATTCCAGAGTCCTAACTACCTTGGAGATTCTAACAATTATTTTTTTTTAACAACAGATTCTAACAGAATCTGACAGCTGTACAAAAACAAAAGCAGCTGTCAAAGGTTTAAACCTTGTGGCCATTATTGTAGTGAAAAATTAGAGGTATGAATTTAACTCTGGATATGAAAACACAGGGTAACAATAATTTCAATTGAAAAAAACAAAAGAAAAATGCAGCTGTTTCTTTTAATACAGAAAATAAAATCTGATATCACAATTGCAGCAATGAAAAAGAAGAATCCAGGAAGAGAGAAACTTCTGCTTACCTGAGCATAAGCATTTCCTTTATCATATTCGGTGATTCCATAATTGTAAGTCAACTCCAGAACAGTGCTTTTATCTTCTGGACCATAACCCAGCATTGCTATGGTATACTGCCCAAAAGAAGGCCATTAAAGAAACACAGGTGAAATGAAGGTAAGCACATGCCCAAAGTATCAAACAAGGTGTTGGGAAAAAGTTGAGGCCATTAAAGAAAGCAAGATGAAAACCTAAAATTTATAAAGGTATCCATCATACACATATTTCAAAACAAGCATAAATCAGAAAAAAAAAAAAAATATATGAGCAGAAGGCAGTTGCATTTGCAGAAAATATCCACATAATTATCCACGAATAAACAAATTGTAAGGACTTTGACAGGGATGCATTTTCATAAATTATATTGCACAGCACAAAATTCACTATATGTAAGACACTTATTCTGCGGCTTTGTAGACACTGCTGAACTGAAAGGCAAATTTTGCAGATCATAAACAGTATCATTTTCCAGTTACCAGCTGTTAACCTAAATATAATATCTAATACATTTACATCACATTCATCGTTGGACCCTCAGAAGATTTCAGTCAGTTAAAAAGGATAAAATGAGCATTTGGTAAAACAGATATATTTTTGTACATTGCCAATCAAATAGCAAGAAGCTAAAGGAGCATATTTTGTGAGAATCAAGCCTGTAATAGTAGTTATTTAATAATAGCAAGATATCCAAAATGCAAAACAAGTACACTGAACAGTGCTACATTTGCAGTATATCCCCACATAAAGGATCTTAGAGGATTGATTAGAAAGGGACTCTCTTATCTGCAAGCCTAATTTTTTCAGAATAGGTATCCTGGATTATACGTAGCAAAAATTTCACAAGCTCATAAACCTAAATGTAAATCATCTTAACTGTTAAGTACAAGGCATATTAATTGCATATATTTCACAGAAAAAATTACATAAAGGGGAAGCCATCATACCTTGTATTCTGGATTGTCTCGTGTACGAAGCAGCTCCATACCAAATGCCTAAATAGCAAGCAATCACATAAATGTCTCGATGTAAAGGAAATAAGAAAACTAAAGTCTGAACCAATATAAAATAGCATTGACCCTTACCTTCTCGTAAAATTCTATGGAACGATTGAGATCACCCACTCGAAGCATTACTTGGCACAAGGGTTCAGGAGTGGGACCTCTTTCTATAAGTTCAAATTTGTAACCATCAGGATCTTCAATAAATGCAATTACTGAACGCCCTCCCTTGACAGGACCAGGCTCTCTAGTTATTTTCCCACCCTTAGCTCTTATTAGCTCCACTGCTTTTGCAACCTAATAAAGAATCGTACACACAAAGAAATTCCAGAATATATGTTAGTCAAAAGTCCAACGGAGAAGAAATCCTAAATGGCAACCAAAACTGCACCTCCATTCCACACCCCATTCCGAAGAGAATAAAGAAGACTCAATGACTAGTCACATGAGATTGCAAATAAAGGCAAACCAACTCACCAGGGATGAATACAGTATGAGACAGCAAAGATGTTAAAAAGGAAAGTAGAGAGAACTAAAGTTTGGGAAACTTACATCATCAACAGCAATACCAAAATGACCAAATCCAGTTCCTATATCATACTTGTCAACTCCATAATCTGAAATGTTGTTAAACAAAAAACAAAAATCAATTGAAAGCTTGCTTTTCACAAGCAGGTACAAGTATAATTTACTCCATAAAGAGACAAAGTCTTATAATTATTAGGAAAGGTCATCAAAGTTTCTAGAGGGATGTCATTGTCAACATAGTGAGATCCTTACTGTATGTGAGTTCAATAACAAAGTGTGAGTCTTCGGGCCCGTATCCAAGAAAGGCATTAGTGTATTTCTCCTCCGGTATGTCCCTTTTTCGGAGGAGCTTCATTCCTAGGCACTCTGTATAAAACCTGAAACCACCAAGAGTAAACATGCAGTCCACAAAGTTGATCACATGACAGATAAGCAGTTTTCAATCAATTTAGTAATCCAAAACTTGGTTTTAAGTTATACATAAGTTAATTTTAAGTAATGAGGGAAGCTTAATTGATTTTATCTTGTAATTTTATCCGAAGAGAACTTAAGTAGGATGTGATATACATACTTTATGGTCCTGTCCAAGTCCCCAACACGATATACAACATGAAGCATTCTTCGCTTGTCCTGTTTGACCCACTGAAGCACATTTTCTGGTGAAGCAGCAGCAACCGATTGGGACACGTCCCCTGATGCCATGATTCTGGCGGAGTTACCATGTTGTCTAAACACCCTGGAAGCCTTGAGGCAAAAACTATTGGATTGAGACACTGCACCCAAAGCCAAAATCAATTTTAGTTCATAAAATTATTCAATCTTCAGAGTAGCAAACTATTGGGATTGAAGAAAAGCGAGAATTATTCATAAATTGAAGACAAGTAAATAAAAAATGAATAGTATATATATTTAAGAATTAGCGAGGGTATGGAAGTGAGGAACTTACGAGAGGAAAGATGGGAGAAAGAGATGCGGCGAGAAGGGTTGAAGAGAGAAAGAGCGGAAGGTGGTGAGAACCGAAGAGAGGAGAGAGTGGGTCGAATCGAAGAAGAAGCCATGAGAAACACTCTCACCTTTGCGTTGTGGATGAGACTCACTCAGGAGGGGCAAACACACACCTAATTTAATTTTAATGCAAAATGTAAAATGTAAAATGTAAAATGTAAAATGTAAAATGAGGCTCAAATTACTTTGCTCCATCCATTTACTTTACATTATTCCATTTCCATTGAATCATTCATTATATTCCTCTTTAACGATGCTTGTTTCATTCCTTTTCCCTATCATTTTGGAGTTTGATGGAACGTTTCAAAACAATTGTTTATACCCAATCACGTATCGTCGCCCATTTATCCTTTCATTTCGTCAAAATATGAATCAAATACTTTAGAATAAAAGATAAATTTCTCTGATATTTTAATTTCTATATTATACAAATTAATGTTTCCTTTTATATCATTAAAGTTCTTGACAGATATTTTTAAATTTATAATCAATAATTTAAACTACAATATGGACTGTTTTTAGTGAGGTTTGCATTTTTTTTAGTTTTCGTCTTGTAAATTTTTTTATTTTTATTTTTATTCATATAAATTTATATTTTTTAATTTTAATTTCTTTAAAATTTTATTTTTTTAATTTTTACTCATTATAAATTCGTACTTTAAGATTAAGATTGAAACAATACGAATTTATATACTCTAAATAAACAAAAAAACATACAGTAAATAAAATTGGGAAACATAAATTAATAGAAACTAAAATTATATTTAAGCATTGTTTTTAATTATTGATATTTTTATAAGTATTAAAATTAAATTTAAATATAAAGATAAAAGAGTGTAAAATTGAAAGAAAAGACAATTAAAAAGATAAAATATAAATATAAAGATAAAAAAATAATTTTGAAATTTATTTTTTGACTAATTATAAAAATAATATGTGAAATTCACTTATAATAAAAAAAATTGAAAATATTTTAGAGAAAAGATAGTGTGAGAGTATCGCTTTTTAAATTGAAGTAAAATAGAATGCACGGCAATATAAAAACAAATTACATTATCGTTCAAATTATCAAGCATGTTAAAATTATTAACTTGCATAATGATTATTTTAAAAATTATATATATATATATATATATATATATATATATATATATATATGATAACTTAACTAACTAACAATATAATTTCTTTTACATTCCAACTATATATCACAATTAAATTAATATAATTCACGTAAAGAATGAGTTTAAATTTTATATATTATTACTATATTTTGTATATTATTAATTAATTATAAATAATTTTAAACATAATTTTTAAAATAATTATTATAAAACTAAATAATTTTATCATATATAATAATTTATAATTTGATAGTAATATAAAAAAATAATAAATATTAATAATATTTTTTTAACACTCTTATTTCTAATAATTTTTTTTTATAATTGACTAAAATTATTAAATTTAATAAAATCAATCTCTTTTAACATTTTATTTAAAAATAAAATTCATTAAAATTAATAATTTTTAATAAATTTTAATCAGTTAAAAAAATGTTGGTAAATCTTAAAAAAAAATTACAATCATTCTAATTAATTTATAAATAATATGTCTCATGCAAAAATTAGTATGACTAAAATGCTGAAGAAATAAGTATCTCCTTGCCACTTACTAAATTCATAATCTTAGATTGTGTTTGGATAAAAAAACATCGAATTTTCCAAATAATTGAAAATACATGGTATTTTTCTAACTACAACAGTTTAATACCTATTACTTTATTTATTTTTTAATTACGACAGATTAAAATATTCAAAAGTACCTTTGTTCCTTTTTCTAAATACTAGCTCGCCTTCTTGTTACTTCATTCTCTACGTGTCCAACAAATATTCATTTTAGGACTAAAAGAATAATAATAATAAATAATATGTAATAAATTTATATCAAAACATCAACTTCTATGAAAAATCACTGACCATCATACTTGAAAACACTTAAAAAATAAAGAGTATAAAGAGACACACAAATAAATACTGTAATTATTAATATTTCTTTTGTTCTATTTTAATTATTATATTAAAATTGGTATCTTAAAATATTATTTTAATTTTTAATATAATATTTTTTTTTTCATTTATATCTTTAATATTTTTTTTATTATTATAATATTAAATACAGGACAACATTAATATTATAAAATATAAATAAATTAATATTAAATTAAAAAGATAAAATGACAATTATTTTAAAATGATTTTTTATACAATAATTAAAATAAGACGGGAGAATATATCAATGGAATTATGTCTATGAAAATTTATTAACTATAGTAATAATAAATACTAATAATAATAATAAATAATGTAAAGATAAAGAATACAAAGACATGAACAAATGAATTGTTATATTTCTTACAATAAGAGATGGCATGCATAGAATTTATATCAATGTATTAGTGTTTATGAGAAATTACTAGCTATAACAATATAATACATTTTAAAAACAAAGAATAAAAAAAACACAAAAATGAATGATTATCTTACAACAATGCTCATCTTATAATAGAGTTTACAATTAATTTTAACCAAGATTCTTATTTATATATATTATTACAAAAGTAAAGCCTAATAATATATCTTTTTATTTAAATACCTTTCTCTAAAATTAGTTACTTTCAAATTTATCCACATATATTGAATTAAAATATTTTCTTTTGAAAATGATTTAATATCTTAGTATTCACTCTTCTGAAACAAACACATGCATTTTTTTCTTTTAAATTTATTTTTATTTATAATCTTAAATTATTTCTTTTATAATACCTAACTTTTTAGGTTTATATTAATTAATTATACTTTATTTTTAATTTCAAATCTATCTTCTTTTCAATTCTCTATTTTTAAATAACATTTAAATTTAAAAATACTCATAAAATGCATATACCTGTTAACAACTTTTATTTAAACACTCCTTTAAATACGAGAAATTTGTGTTTAGGAGTTTAGAGCATGTACAACACACGTATTTGTCTTATTTTGTGTTAAAATTATTTTTTAAATTAAAATATAAAGATGACCATAGAATTCTATACCAAATTATCTAGGAAGCTCTAGCAGTATATCATTAACCAATAAATAGTCCAAAACTTAGGTTATAAATGTTTTTATATAACGAACAATATAATTTTTTCAGTAAAGAAAATTGAAAATATTTTCCTTTAAGAATTGCAAATTTATGGTGCTGGTTGGCATTGTTGTATTAATACCGGTGTAATTAATGTAAAAGTCCAATACTTTTTTTTGTTGACATAAAAGTTCAATACTTTGATTTGAACTCCAAGCAGTGAAATTAAAAGATTTTTTTTTTTAATTTAAGAGAAAAATCATAATAAGTTATATATGAAGAAGAATGGATAAGGGAATAAACAAAAAAAAAAAGTATATTATTATGAGCTAAATTTCTAGATAATTTATATTGTATAACTACTTAACTATTTAGATTGCTTTAAAGAAAAAAAAATTAAAAATAGCAATTCACTAAAATGTAAACAAAGAATACAAGACACGTTCTTTTAAAGAAACTTAGTTTCTACATCATCTCTTATTTTTAGACCAAGATTAAAAACTTATAATATTAAAAATCTAACACTATGGACCATGAAAAAACACGAGATAATGATCAAGGTGGATATACATCAATTGAACAACTTTATTCCTTTAAAATAGCTAATAATAATGCTCAAAATTCAAGTACTGAACATGACCAAAGGTTACAATATTAGAAGTAGATTGATACCAAGTAACAAAAATAATTCACAATTTTTAATAGAAGAACTTAAGAAAAACATACCTCTCAATGAACTCAATAAGCACGCCATGCTCCAACAACTATTAACAACTATTAAAATATGTGAATTAAAAAGGGCAATTTTAAAGTAATACAGTAAAAGAATACATATTGATATTTTCATCACAACTAATGCTGGATGTTTTTAGAAAACTTATTAGATAATATTGAATGATCAGTGTTCATGATCTTAACAAATTATAATTTGACATATATTTAAATTTTGAAATTATAAATAAAAAATATTCAATTA
Organism: Pachyrhizus erosus; assembly: GCA_026544285.1. Lineage (NCBI taxonomy): Eukaryota > Viridiplantae > Streptophyta > Magnoliopsida > Fabales > Fabaceae > Pachyrhizus > Pachyrhizus erosus. The sequence goes on from JAMLFT010000291.1 coordinate 11,570, forward strand.
TATATTACGTTGTGATTAATCTGAACTATAAAATAAATGATAATAATTTAAGATCACTTAATAATTTTTTATATTTTAGTCTATAAAAAATAATTATTCATTTACCTTTTCCCTTTGATCTAAGATATTTAATTGGTATATTTAATTATCACAGTAAGCATGTCTGACTCTCTTTTAATTAAATTTTATATAGGATTTGAACACTTTTAATTTTACGATAAAGAAGTGCTAACAAAAGTACTAATTTTGGAAGCGCCAATAAAGAACTTGTTTGGAGTATGTTATAAGTTATTACGAAAGTGTTTAAAATAACTTATAAAAATATTTTATTATCGGTCTATAATGTATTTTAAATTTATTTCCATAAACTATCAAAGATAATTTATAGAAATAGTTCATACAAATATATGAAAAAATCTAAGTCCAAATTCTGCTAAAGTGAAACATAAAGTGTGTATTTTTTATTTAGGGTTTAGGACTAAACATAAGAACCTATGTAATTTTTATTTTTCCTGTTTCTTTTCCTAAATTCATCTTGACTTTTATATACTCGCATATAATAACTTGTCTAGTAAATATGTTTTTTATTTTTATTTTTTTTATATATTTCCTTCTTTTTCGCTAAAAAGTATAGTTTGATTAAATGAATTTAATTTTTAAATATTGTTAGTAATTTATGTGTAGCAGTTGTATTTTTATAATAATTTACTATTATCATAAACTTATATTTATTTATGTCTGTGAATGATGAATTTTTTAAGTGTATATAATAATTTTATGATATATATGATTTTAATTTTAACATTTTAATTTATATTTTAAATATATATTCATTATTAAAAACTTTAGTTTTAAAATTATTGACAGGTATATTGTTAGTTTTTTTACGGAACTGATTTTAAATTTTTAAAATTTATTATTCACAGATTTTAACGATGGTTTTATAATATATGTGTGTCTGACTTTTAAATTTTTAATATATCAATTTTTTTTAAAATTTTAAATGACTTTGATACTTAAATTTTTAAATTTATAATATATCATTTTTTTAAACTACATATTTATATTTTTGCTTTCTAAAAACTAAAATAGATAAATGCTGAGTAATGATTATTATTTTAATATTTTTTCTTAAAAAAATAAAAATAGATAAATAATGAGTAGTGATTATTGTTTTTAATATTTTTCTTATATATATAATGTTAAGTATATTTATAGTTTTTATTTACTTATTATCATTATTTGATTTTCATTTTTTTATTTTAAATTTGAGACAACATCTTACAAACATTTGTGTAATAATCCATCCAAACACTTGAAAATTATATAAATAATTAGTATATTTAAACGTAAATATTTTATTGAATTTTCATTACTTATAACACAAACTTTTATATAATAATAACTAATTAAAAAAATATCTTAATTGAGTTATTTTACCAAACAAGCCTAAGAGTAAAGTATTAAAATCATTTAATTATAAAAACTTTTTAATTGATTCTGTAGATTTTAATATTGAGAGACCAATACAAAGATTAATAAGTTATGGACATGACTCATGAGTTGAATAAAATTATTATGATGAGTGGTGACATTTTTTTAAGATATTTAATATAATTATATATTTAAAACTTAAATTTAAAAGTATTAATTAAATTAGAAGAAAACTTTATCTCTTGATTGCAAAAGTTAAAAGTATAGTTAAACTTTCTCTTTAAATAAACATATTTTTAAAGATATATTAACGTATAAGTTATAGAAATAAATATTTGTATTGAAAAATACCTTAGTCATTAACTCGACAAAGATATTTAAAACTTAAAATTAATATAAATCAAAATTAAAAAAAAAAGTGTCTAGTTTATTAAAACAAAACAATGGAATTAACACGTGAAGCAGGTGCGCAATTTTTTATTTTTATTATTTTTAAGAAACAAATATTCGTTGTTTTCAAATTAACACAAATATTTATTTATTTTCATCTTTTTAATAAATTCTGTGTCTGTCAGAGAGGAACTTGACGAGCTAGGGTTTGATCATCTTCGCCTCTCTTCCAATTTCGGTTTTACTCTTATCAGATTCAAATTCTATCTGCTTTTTCTCACACACTTTTTTCTTCGTCTTTCAATCTTTCCTTCAGTAATTATTTATTATCAATTTTGCATTCTTTCAATAACACTCCCCAAACATGCACCGTTCTCAACTTTCGAGCCGTGGATTGGGACACCCAATTTTTCAAATTGACGAGAAAATAGATGAGCTTTCTCAGTTCAATTACCTTGTGCTGTGACCTTCCATTCATTCAAGCATCGCTTCAGCGGGGGAACGAAAGTATTTGCACCTCAATTAATGCGAGTCTCCTTTGGTTTTTTCTCTAAATTTGGCCAATTGTTTGGTTTTCAAGCATCATTACAACTCAATTACTTTATTTTGGTTTTTGCTTTATCTTATAATCTGTAGTAAGGAAGTAGAGACCATTCAAAATAGTTGCTTTATCGGTTTCATGCCATATATTCCCACTGTGCTTGGTGCAATTTTTACCTTTATATTTTTTAATTATTATATATAATACATATAGGATGTACGGTGTTAATCATGATGACCGATGATTCTAACTTTAAAATATCAAAGTCGTTTTAGTTTTGTTTTTAATTATAAATACTACAATTCGCAACTAGTTTAATGCTTATATTTCGAACACATGTGCTAGTGTTTGGCTTTGTGTTTATATCTTTCGGATATGTTTTTTTTATTTTTGTAATTATAGTATCCAGTATTTTCCATGTCATTGTGCCTGTGTTGTTGTGCAACACTTGTGCTTCCTAAATTTGTTGTTGATTTCAAGTTGTTTGAAGTCGAAGGAATTTTATAGTTTTGATTGTTTTGACTGTAAAATTGTAAATGCAGACCTTGCGACAGCATCTGCTCTGCAATTTAAAACCATGAATTTTTTGTGAATGAAAAATGTTCTGCATTACAGACATAGGAATGAATATTCTTATGTCCCTATGCGACATTTGATAATCAAGCTGGGAAGAAATTACGTCTGACTTGTTTTGATTGTATTACAGTATGGAGGATGAGAATGGACTTGAGCTCAGTTTGGGTCTATCTTTTGGTGGCTCATCTCTCATACCCAAGAGTCAAAATGGAAGCTCTTCAGATGCTAAAGCAGAAGACATTAGAAATGGCAAAATGGCAGATGACTTCAAGAGCATGTTTGATGCCGGTACTCAGAAACCAGATTCAGGTTCAGTTAATGAGACACAAAGAACCGATTCTTCAAAACCTGAGGAAAACTTCTTCAACGACCTCTCAAAGGCCAAAGAGAATGCTTCTTTGAATTTAAGTGGGAGAGGATTTTGGGTTGCAAACAACAACAAACCTGTTCAAATTGAGGAAGATAAGCAGTCAGATCCTGGAGTTAAACGAAAAATATCTTTTGATGAGATAAATAATCAAAAGAAGCATGAAGGCAAGATTCATCTTGCTAATTTGCATGGTAAGGCTAGAAAATCACACTTTTCTATGACAGAAGATGGCTCGGCTGCTGAAAAAGAAGATGTAGCAGATTCTGAAGCTGAGAACTCCACCTCTAGACCTGTATCGCGCCATGGCGATGGTACCAAACAATTCATTAGAGTTGGTGTTTCTTCTGAGGCACAAAAGGATGTTTGTGGAGTTGCTGATTCAAGTGCTACTGACTTTAATGGGGAGAAACGGTTTACTGGTTCAACAGAAAAAGATTTTAAGCAAGCAAATTTAACTTTTGGCACTTCCTTCTCTCTCCAACAAGTGAATATGATGAATGCACACCCATCACCAGCAAAAGAGTCCAACTCTGTTCATGCACCAAACCGTCAAATATCCGGAGTGATGCATGTGATGCCTAATGCAACTGGTGAGCTTTATGGATCCCAGTCTGTGAGTAATGGGAGCTTGCCGGTGATGTTTGGTTATTCTTCTGTTCCGACCTTGGATAAGGATAACACGTGGGGTTTGGTTTGTCATCCTCACCCTGCCTTTGCTGGGAGGGGTACACCAAATGCAGGTAAGCATGATATGGATGGGATGTATTGTTTATCTATTTGTAGCCAAAACCCAAAATTACATGCTTGATAAATTGAACTAAAATATTCTAAAACCCCAAAAAAAAAAAAAAATGGGACCTTAAATAAAGTTTGGAGCCCATTTAGGTCAAAGCAATTAATCACATCTCCATTTGTCTGGCTGTTCATATTCATGTAATGGTAAAATATAAGGTTGTAATTGCAAGTGTTCAATGCATATTTTAATGCCCAATGCCCCTTTTGAGGCTCTTGTGCATGAGTGTGTCTGAGCTTTTATTGTACATCTGATTGAAAATGATGTTGTACTGTTGTGCTTGGATACAGCTGTCATACATGCAATCTCAAATAATACATCTGAGGCTAAGCCATATGACGGAAGACCATTAGAAAGATCCAAAGGAGATGATGAACACTCAAAACAGCGAGTCACAGAAGAAAGCTCCTCCTCACAACCTCAGGCCATGAAAGGAAGTGTGACGAGCCTAAGAGCAAAAAACGCATCAGATCAATCAACAGGAGAAGCCTCCTCAATTGATTTTTCCTATATTAAGACAGGTCTTGCTGCGGATGTTAAATTTGGCGGTGGTGGTTCATGCCCAAACCTACCTTGGGTGTCCACCACGGGTTCAGGCCCAAATGGCAGGACAATATCTGGTGTTACTTACAGATTCAACACTAATCAAATTAGGATTGTCTGTGCATGTCATGGTTCTCACATGACTCCTGAAGAGTTTGTTCGGCATGCAAATGAAGACCAAGTCCCAGCCAATGGGGAGGGAAGTGCAGTTTTGGGGACAGTAGCAAAGGGCAATTCTGCAGCCTCTGCTCTCAACTAAACCATTGTAACGAGAAATACTAGTAACATATTAAAACACTGTTATTGAGTGAAATTTCATTGCATCTCACTAAAAACCTGGGTCCTCTCTGTCTAAAAGGATTTACATGAAATTCACATGAAAATGATGTCGTGCAAAGAATGTGTTAAAAGATCATGTTGCTAGAAAGAATGTGTTACGATAATGTTATCATTTTTCTTATTATAGTATCCAAGTTCAATTTTATTTTATGATAAATTTTGGCTTTTATTTTATATACATTATTGAGTTTCCTTACATTTTTATTCTATTTACATGTTGTCAAAGGAAAGAAGATAAATAGGAAGTTGGAGATGTGACAAAAGCTTGGATACGTTTATTATATGCTTATGACAAAACTTGCTCTTAGCACATCCAACACTAATAACATCTTTTATGATGCATGTTTGACTCATGTAGATTCTAGGTCAAATCTTCTTAAAGAAGGAGGAGATGATACATGCTTGTCTCATAAAGATGAAGACATAAAAGATTGAAAGGCTTGAAGAGAATATTGAGCTTCTTTTAGACTTATTTGAGTCCAAACCCAACATCTACATACTTAATATAGGTTCCTTTCTTGTTTGGGTCTTGTATTTTGGGTCTTTAATAGTTTAGGAAGACTTGTGTGATTGTATTTGTTTTAAGGTTTGTATTAGGTCCTTTAGGATTTGGGCTTTGGTGACTTGTTGGGCTTACTTCTCTCTTTGGAGTCCAATCCGCCACTTCTCACGACCTAAGTGAGTCTAAGAGCTTGTTTCTCCTCTTTAGGTCTCACATTGATGGGCCTAATACAAGCCACCAAAGCCCAAATCCTAATAGGCCTAATACAAGCCACCAAAGCCCAAATCCTAATAGGCCTAATACAAACCACCAAAGCCCAAATCTTAATAGGCCTAATACAAGCTCTAAAACAAATACAAACACACAAGTCTTCTTAAACTACTAAGTATGTACATGTTAGGCTTGGACTCAAAGAAGTTCAAAAGAAGTTCAATCTTCTCTTCAAGTTTTTTCTTTCTTTCAATCTTTCCCAAATCTTAATAGGCCTAATACAAGCTCTAAAACAAATACAAACACAAGTCTTCTTAAACTACTAAGTATGTACATGTTAGGCTTGGACTCAAAGAAGTCCAAAAGAAGTTCAATCTTCTCTTCAAGTTTTTTCTTTCTTTCAAACTTTCATGTCTTTATCTTCGTGAGACAAATATGTATCATTCCTTCCTTCTTTAAGAAGATTCGACCTCGAATCTACATGAGTCAAACATGCATCATTCCCTCCCTGTTGAAGAGAATTTGTCCTTGAATTCCAGACTTTGAAACTTATATAAAACAAAACACAATTATAAACTTGAATTGTAAAAAGAAAGAAACTGTTATGACGAAAAATCAAATCCTTTGAAATGGAAGATCTCTTATGATCTATATGCCTATATAACAATCCTTTTGGATCAAATACAAACTAAAAAAAAACTATGAATAAAATGCATGTCATGACAATTTAAAATTCCTAAAATATATGATACCAATGATATGGTTCACACAAGTGTAAATTAGCATCATTGTGCAAACTCAAAATACTTTGAGTGGAAACAATATTTAAAGCATGAGGACTTGGCATGGTATGAATCAAAATTTTCTTTTCTTCTTTATGATTGTGATCATCATGTGGGTCAATTTCTTCCATTTGCTTTGTCATTTGCTCCTTAAAACATAAATCTTCCTTAGTCAACAAAACAAAAGAAATCATTTTGTTAGATGTAATATCAATTAAATCAAAAAAATTAAAGTCACTACATAATTGAATAGAAGAAGTGAGATTTTGAAACTTCTCTTTTAAGGATTCCTCTTTTGTTTCTTTAGGATTACTCATATATGCAAGCCCATTTGGAAGGCTAGCCCTAGGGATTAAGTCTATCTTATGTTTTATTCCCCTAATAGGCAGTAACCTTATTGGAATGTCCTTGGGGAAAACATCCTCAAATTCTAGCAAAAGTTGCTCAAAAGACTCATTCAACCTAGGTTGACTAGTCAAACACACAGGTGAAGGCACACACAAGAACAAAGGTTTTCTAGTAAGAAGAGATTTCTTTACTTGTTGAGGAGTAACCAAAATACCCTTGGCTTCTAATGCTATTTTCTTATCCTTGGATTTCTTGCCTTGAACTTGGGATTCCTTTTAAACCCCTCTTTCTTGTTCCCTTTTTTGCTTTATTTTGACTTGATCCATGCTAACCTCTTTAAGGCTAAAAGGTTTCAAAACAACTTTCTGGTCTTTGTACTTGAAAGAATAAATATTAGTAGTGCCATTAAATTCAACATTTCTATCATATTGCCATGACTTGCTTAACAATATGTGGGTGACTTTCATAGGGACTACATCACAACATACATCATCCACATAACTCCCAATGGAAAAAGCAAGCATGACTTGCTTATCCACCACTAACTCACCCTTCTCACTAAGTCATTGAAGCTTGTGTGGCTTTGGGTGAGGAATAAAAGGTAGAAAAAGCTTCACCAATCTAGTGCTAGCCACATTTGTACAACTACCACTATCAATGATGAGGGAACACACATGCCCTCTTACTAAGCAATGAGTATGGAAAATGTTTTCTCTTTGTGAGACGTCACTCTCGCCACAAAAGGTTCTAAGCATACATCTAACAATTAACAAGTCTCCCTCCTCAGGTGAATGAATTGCATCACTTGTACCTTCACTAGAGGTATCACTCTCATTCATTGATGTCTCACTATCTATGCGCCCATTTTCTTTAAGAATCATTGCCCTTTTGTTTGGGCATTGGGAGGTTATGTGTCCTTTACCAAGACACTTGATATCACTAGTCTCAAAGGAGATGGGGGTGTCTTTACTTACAAACTTACCTTCTTTAGGCTTCAAATTAAAAGAGGGAGAAGAAGTAAAACTATTATCTACTTTATTTACAACTTCTTTTTTCAAGGAGGACATGCCATACTTCTTCAAGCTTGGCTTCCCACTTGAAGTCCATTGCATCTTCTTAGCTCCATGCTTCCTCTTCAATTGTTCTTCAATCTTCAAATACTTGTGAAATAGATCATGTAAGTTTGTGTAAGTTTGAAGTTCAACAATGTCTTGAATCTCCCTATTGAGTCCATTCAATAATCTAGCCATAGTGGCTTCTTGAGGCTCATCAATCTCAGTCATAATAAGACAAAGCTCTAATTCCTTGAAGTACTCATCCACTCCTTTAGTCCCTTGGTATAATCTTTGCAACCTATTATATGTCTCTTACATAGCTAGATGGAATAAATCTATCTCTCATAGTCCTTTTGAGTTCTTCCCAATTTCTTTCCCCTATTCTCATACCCCTTCTAACTTTATCTTGAAGTTGGTTCCACCAACTTAAGGCATATCCTTCAAAGGTAAGAGTAGCTAGTTTGAGTTGTTTATGATCACTTAAAGGATGATAACTAAACACTTGATCAGATTTCAACTCTCACTCTAAGTAAGCTTCCACATTGGAAGATCCCTCAAATTTTGGCAAGTTAATCTTAGGATCATCCTCCCTATGATTTAATGGTCTCAGCCTAAGCTCTCCATGCCTTAAATCATCATTTTCCATCTTAGCATGGCTCGGCCTAAGTGAGTTTGATACTCTAGGATGCCTTTCTTCACCCCTATGTCTTGGTCTATGTCTTCTAAGGTCATCATGGTACATATAATAGTTATCACTAAGGTATGAAGAAGAGGAAGAGTGTCTATCATGTCTTCTAATTACATCCTCTACCCTATGGTTCATTTCGCTTATGCTTCTTTTTTCATTCATTGTCCTTTCATTTTCAATTTGCATGATTTTCATTTGTTTGACCATGTTGGCCATAAGCTTTGTTGATTTTGGTGATAAAACATCACTATCACTACCACTTGCCATACCCACAACAAGAACAAAGTTAGAAAAATCAACAAGTTATAAAATGGTAACCTCACCACTCCTTAGTATTTGGCACTCAACACTTGTGTTTGCACTCTTTCAAGGTTTTTTCTTTGCTGGAAAACTCTTCCTAATTTTCCCTTGGAAATCTAAGAAGAAGTCCACAAGCCTCAAAATCAAAGTGCTTGCTCAATGTGTAGTCTCGGTCTCCACCAATTTTCCAAGATGCCAATGAGAACAAACACAATCAAGACAACATAAAGGATTCAAAAGTAAGACAATCAATAAAAGCTCAAAGAAATGAAGTATAACTCAAAGTAGAAAAGGATGTAAAACAAATTAGAACAAGATGTGGAGACTCAATAATCTTTAAATGCTACCAAAATAGAATTGAAATTGTTTTTGACAACTCAAAGATCACAATTGCATGCACTACAAATCAAGGAAAAGTTACAACAAACTCAAAGCATGCATAACATGAAAATTGTCAACTCGTGCTAAAATTAACCAATACATGACATACAAAGTTTCAATTTTTTTTTTGGACAAATAAGGAACTCAAGACATGTTTATATAGTTTAGAATGCCTAGGAAAATCAATCAATTCAATTTCTACAATAACAAACAATTCAAGTTCCAATGATGTCCCAAAGTGCCTCAAAATTGTGTAAGTTTCAATGGTTTTCAAGGCTTCTTAACTTGGCACCAACTAAGCATATAATGTTTTGAATTTGGTGTAATTTTATCACTCAAATAATGTCTTCTAATTCCACAAAAGGTTCAACAATCAAATAATACAAATTGACCACAAATTGGAACCAAAATCAACAAGTAAAGCATCTAGTTTTGATGTTTATGTATTCTCATTTTTTTTCACTTTTTTTTTTCTACTTTTTTTTATATCCAGTATTTCTCTTCACTTCTAGAGGTCCAAAATAGAACTATAATGATTTTTCCACACTTAATTTGGTCAAGTTTTAAGATACAAGTTACTAGAATCTTAAATTAAAAGCTATGTAATAAAAATTGACTTTGATGATTTAAAGTATGAGAAAATATGTTTTTTAACTCAAGAAAGAAAGTTAAACTTATTAGCAAAGGATAAGAACAACTAAGCTAATAAAAAACACAATTAGTTTTACTTTAGGACTTCTTGCAAACACTTTGTAGTGAATCAACGAGCACTTTTGTGAAGCTCATAACTTTCAAACCACAATGAATTTTGATATGTCATAAAATTCTATGGTTAGATGAATGTGTTAGCTTTCAAACGATGTTGGTTTCATGAAAAACAAACAACATTTACTATTTTTAAAAATAAAAATACTTGTAGAGGATTTGTACAAAGATTTTTAACAATTTTTTTGAGAAACTTCAAAACAACTCAAAGAAATTGATGAACTATCAAAGATAACCATAGAACATCAAAAATAACATCTAAGAACAAAATTAAAACACAAGAATCAATACAACTCAAGAACACATGAAGAACAATTTATCAAACACTTGGTAGGCACACAATTTTGGACAACTTTTCTTCATAAATTCTTCATAAAATCAACCGGAACAACTAGGATTCTTACCTCTATTCGCTCCTAAGGATGCTAGGAACAAAACCTAAGTATTAGATCATAGATTAAAGATACAAAAATTGCAAGAACATATAGAAATTGCTCCAAAAACTCAATGAATCAAAGAAAAAGAAGTTCAATGCAAACCGAACCTTAAGCAACAAATTCATCACGAATTTAAAGCATTGAATTAAAGATCTAACTGAATTTTGAAGCAATACAAAGGATTATTGTGGCTTTGATGCCAAATGTTACACTCCTCCAAGGATCTTTGCATCAATCTTCTTCATTAGCTTCAAAGAACAAGCAATGGAAAAAGACTAGAGATACAATCTGTCACTTTCTCCTAAGAGAAAGATAAGGAAAAGAAATTTTACCACAAAATTCAAATAAGGTTTTGACAAGAAGCAAGGAACTTGTCCTTCGAATTCTAAAGAGAATTCTTTAAATCTCATAAATGGGAATTTCATTCATCCAAGTTGTGTTTACAAGTGGCCTAAGGAGGTTTTATATAAGCATCCAAGTTCCCTCCGCTAGTCCTAGCTAAGCAATGTGGGACTTAATTATCTAGGCAATGTGAGACCTAAAGAGGAGAAACAAGCTCCTAGTGACGGATTGGGCTCGAAAGAGAGAAACAAGCTCAATCAAGTCCAACAAGCCACCAAAATCCAAATCCTAATGAGCCTAATACAAGCCCTAAAACAAATACAATCACACAAGTCTTCCTAAACTATTAAAAACCCATAATACAAGGCCCAAACAAGAAAGGAACCTATATTAAATATGTACATGTTGGGCTTGAGCCCAAAGATGGCTCAATGGGCTTAGAATCAAAGAAGCTCAATCTTCTCTTCATGTCTTCTCTTCCTTCTAATCTTTCATGTCTATCATCTGTTCCTTCTTTAAGAAAATTCAACCTCGAATCTACATGAATTAGGCATGCATCATTTTAGGAAAAGAAATAAGAGATAAGATTTGATTGGATTTATAAAAAAAGTTAATTGCGGTTTTAGTTCTATAAAACGGACATCTGTTTAGGTTATTTTTATTTTTCAATTTTCTATTAATTGATTTTAGTTTGCATATTTTTAACATGTGCAATTTTAATTCATTGAATAACTTGATATTCAAGGTTTTATAAAATGATTGATGTGATGAAATGTTGACACAAGTCTCAATTTTTAATTGTTCAATTTTGAGTTTAATATAAACTTTTGACTCTTATATTAACTTAGCATCCAAGATTTAAAAAATTTAAATTATTATTAATTCTCAAGTTTGAATCTATGACCATACGAGAATAGACAAATAACAAAATTACTATATCATCTAGGCTATTCAATATAAATATGACAAAAAAATGTATTGTTTAAATAAAAAAATATAATTATATTTAAATTAAATAATTAATTGGTATAAATATAAAAATTAGTATATTGAATTAAATATATTAATTAAATTTAAATTAGTTTAAATTATTTTCAATATTCAAAGTTAGCTTAAAAATAATATTTTAAAAATATTTATATTAATTTTAAAATGTTAATATACTTTGTCTAATAATGATAGACATGATAGATATTTTAAAAATTTGAACAAAAAATAAAATCAATAAAAATTGAACGACCAAATTGTTAAGATAATTCCTGTGCATGGCATGAGTAGTAATGCTGGCATTATTATACTTGAATTTAATATTAATTTTTTAATTAATTATTCAATTGAAATAATTTTTTATTTTTAATTTATTTAAACAACACTTTTTTTGGTAAATAATACCAAATATACAAATATTTATAAGTTAACATTAATTATTATTTACAAAAAACAATGATATAGAATTAAGAAGTTTAATTTAATTGATTGAATGCACGAATTGCTGTTGATATCTGAATTTGATTTTTATAAATAAAAAAAATGACATAGGACTGGTTGATGTTTATATTTTTAAAAGCTTCCTTGAGATCATCTGTTCGGGTGAAGGTGCTGACATAGAGTTAAGTGTTCAGGTTGTAAGACATAATCATAAGTGGTTACAAGTAAATGACGTATAGTGTTAGCTGAAGGTGCAACTTGGTCCCTAGAAAGACAACAAACGCTGTGCACATTCCGCTTTCCCATGCTTCCTTCTAACATACGGCTTTCATCTTCATCATTGCTACAAATGTCTGTTTGCAAGTTCCTAATTGCTTGTCTATTTACTCATCACACTGTTTTTCTTTTTTTATTGTCCCTTAGTAGTTTGTACGGCCCTACTGCTATGAAAGTGTAGGAGGGAAACGACATGCATGGCCAAAAAATTTGTTAGTTAGCTCTTCACGTTTATTTATTTATTTATTTATTTATTTATTTTCTCTGCTATATTAGTCTCCTACATTTTACATCAAAGATGTGGTGGACACTTTGTATCTCTCCTTTCTATTCGAGCATTTAAAATAATAATAATATATGTATTGAAAACGTTTGTCATCGAATTATATATTATCATGTATGATAAATTAATTTATTAACTTTTTATTAATTACTTTATAAATCATATAAAAATGATTTCTGATTGAAAACTATTACATTGATAATGCATGCTTGTTAGACTCAAATACATATTACACATTCGAAATCTGGGAGGAGCTAACCTCTGTTGGATTCGGAGGCTGCCAAATAGAGAAAGTTTCGTGTGTGTGGTGACCAAATAGAGTTAGCCACAAATGCGTTGTTGAGAAGCTGTACTTTTCAATGGTTGAAGAAACTTGCTAATGGTTATTTTAGTCAGACAATCTCTTTAAAAACAAATTCTGTTTCATAAGTTTTTCCCTTTTTTCTATCGTATCATATGAGACATTTACGCTTTTTATGTTAAAATAACAAACAGTAGTTTCCTTATCGTATTGTTTTTTGTCCTATACTTATTTCAGGCTGCTTTTGGTTAAAAGTGGATATAGATATCTTGTTACGAGTGTCGTTGTTGAATTGAGAGTATATAAAGCCCTCAAAATGGATTTATGGAAACGCTGTTCTTATTTTTGTCTCTCCTTTCGGCGTGACCGGAAGGGAGACAAGGAGAATACAGCTTCAAAAAATGGCAGGGGGAGGACTTGTGGATGCAGGGAGTCTCAAGAGGGTTCATCTTTATAAGTACAAGATTACTGGGTACTTCATATTTTCTTGCATCGTTGGGGCTCTTGGTGGCTCTCTCTTCGGATATGATCTTGGTGTTTCAGGTCATCACCTCCTTCAAAATGATATCATTTCAATCGACATTGAATATGTATATAATTATAAGACAAAAATCACTGAGGTGAAATTTGAATTCCGATTGAAAAAGAATAATAAAAGCACCTAAGATAATCATAATATAAACATTACATTATTTGGAATTTGATTTCTTTCAGGTGGTGTTACTTCCATGGATGACTTCCTGATAGAATTCTTCCCCCAAGTGTATGAGAGGAAGCACGCACGCCTTCAGGAGACAGATTATGGTAAATATGACGATCAAATGTTGACACTCTTTACTTTGCGGCCTTGGTGTCCACGTTTGGTGCTTCTAGCCTAATAAAAAATAAGGGCAGGAGGGCCAGTATCATTCTTGGTCCCATAAGCTTCTTTATGGGAGCTGTTCTAAATGCTGCTGCCAAGAACATTGCAATTTTGATCATTGGGCGTATCCTTCTTGGCATTGGCATTGGATTTGGTAACCAAGTAAGTTGAACTAATGCTCCAAAATGGTAAATGGAATGTTAGGTTACTGACTGAGTTTTTTTTTTATTATTATTATGCTGTCGTTTAGGCTGTTCCATTGTACCTATCATAAATGTCTCCTGGAAAAGTCCGAGGAGCAGTGAACCAGCTATTTCAAATGACAACTAGCTTTGGAATTTTGGTTGCTAACCTAGTGAATTATGGTACGGAGAAGATTCATCCGTGGGGGTGGAGACTGTCTCTTGGTTTAGCCGCGGTTCCTGCAACTGTCATGTTTTTTTGGTGGTTTGTTGTGTCCTGAGACACCAAACAGTCTTGTGGAACAAGGGAAATTGGAAGGAAGAGGGGAGAAAGGTATTGGAGAGAGTTAGTTAGGGGTACAACCAATGTAGATGCTGAATTTGAAGATCTCGTTAATGCTAGCAAAGAAGCAAAGGCCGTCAAGAACTCATTCCAGAACCTTCTCCTAAAAAAGAACAGACCCCAATTCATCATTGGTGCCTTGGCCATTCTTGCATTCCAACAGTTGACTGGCAATAACTCCATCCTCTTCTATGCTCCTGTCATTTTCCAGACTTTGGCCTTTGGTGCTGGGGCCGCCCTATATTCGTCAGTCATTACTAGTGTGGCCCTTCTTCTTGCCACTTTGATCTCAATGTTATTTGTTTTCTTTTTGGAAGCTGGCGCTGAGATGCTCTGTTGCATGGTATCTACCCATTCACTTCACATGCTCTTAGCTACTTAGTTTTTACTTCTTAAATTTGCTCTTGAGTTTGGTAAAGGCAAAGAACTGCCATTTGGGTTGGTATCTTTCTGGTTATTGTGATTTTCTTGTTTGTGTTGGCATATGGAAGTTCTTGGGGTCCTCTGGGGTGGTTGGTTCCCAGTGAGCTATTCCCATTAAAGATAAGGTCAGCAGCACAGAGTGTTGTGGTGTGTGTTAACATGGCCTTCACTGCACTTGTGGCACAATTCTTCCTTGTGTCACTTTGCCACCTTAAATTTGGGATCTTCTTGCTGTTTGGGGGCTTGATTTTCCTCATGAGCTGCTTTGTCTTCTTCCTCTTGCCGGAAACCAAACAAGTTCCAATTGAGGAGATTTAACATATTTTATAAAACTATTTGAAAACATATTTAATAAATTTAGTTTAAAATAATGAATTTATGTGTATTTTTATATAAAATTATCATTGATGTTATAAAATTGTATGTGTGAATTTATAGATTATAATAAAATATTTTTTATAAAACATATTTTTTATCAAACATATTTTATAATTAATGTTAGTCATTTTTATTTTATGATAAAAACATATTTTTTAAGAAAAATAATTAATAATTATAAAATTTAATATAACTTTTTATTATTGATATTTCTTTTTAAAA
This sequence comes from Pachyrhizus erosus, assembly GCA_026544285.1. Lineage (NCBI taxonomy): Eukaryota > Viridiplantae > Streptophyta > Magnoliopsida > Fabales > Fabaceae > Pachyrhizus > Pachyrhizus erosus. The sequence goes on from JAMLFT010000291.1 coordinate 27,064, forward strand.
TTATGCATATATTTGAGTTATATAGAAAGAATATTTTTTAAAACAAATATTTGTATATTATAAAATAAACAAAAAACACAATAAGGAGGTTGAATTGTTATAGATTGTCTAATGTTTTATAAAAGGTTTTATGGAAAACATGAAGATAATATATAGTCTAAAAAATATTGTAAAAAAAAATAATTCTCCCTATTAGTAAAAAGTTTGAAAATAAAAAGAACATAGAAAAATAATGTATACTAGTTCACTTTTTTATTGATGAGACTATGTCTAATTTTTTATAAATTATCAAGATTCACTATATCAAGAAATACAACTATCCTTTTGACAAGTCACTTTAAATTCTTACAACAATTTTTTTTCTTAACTTATTCAAGTTACTATAATTAAGTTTTCTTTATCAAGACACTTATAATTCAACTTCACAAGTCCAAAGAAAATGACATAAGTGACTCTATCATATGTGTTAGATGGATATAAGAAAATATACAATAGTCTAATTTTTGGATATGTTAAACGTTTGAGAGCATTTTACACAAAAAAATTTTTTTTACAAATAAACTACTTAAAAGACTTTTTAATACTTCAAGATAGCTTGATAATAATTTCTCTCATCATGAAATTTTTTGAGTTTTCTTTTCTCATTAAATATTACATTAATTATTTTTTTACCAACTTGTCACCTTATTTGTTGATAGAACAAATTAAGTTTCAGCAGTAAAATCTAGATCGTGTATCTTAGACAATAGAACTTTTCTATTGATTGCAACATTTAAAATTTTTTTAGAAATTTAATTCATCTTTGACCAAACATGTATAAAATACAATAATATACAATATGTATCAATATTCATAATTATGTTAATATATTTTTAAAATATTTATATTTGTATCTACTAATTTATATTTATGTATAAACTTTAAAAATAATTAAAAAATTAATACATTAAAATATAAATTATAAATTTAACTTCATTCGTACCAAGGATTAATACATTAGTATATTATAAAGAAGTGTAAAATATTAAATTGTATTAATATATAAGTGACTATTTGATAATATTTTATTAGATTTATTTAAATTAATTAAATAAATCTGATTAGATTAATTTAAAAATTAAAGAATTATATTTTAAATTTTAAATCAATTAGATATTATCTTATTAAATTTGATTAAATTATTTACATTTTATTATATTTAATTAAATTAGTTCAATTTATAAATAAACTCAAATATTGAAATATAATTGGATAGAATATTTTAAAACATATTTTTTATAGTATATATCAAAATTTTAAAAATAAAGTACTAAAGTACTAAACTACTAACTTTAAATTATAAACTAGCTGAAACAGCTTGTAGCTTATAAATTATAAACTAGTGAAGTTAGTTAATTATTTACTAAACACTTGTAACTTGATTAACCAAACTTATAAATTAAATAAGTTACTATAACTTAAATGTCATCTCAAACACATTTATAAAGATAATTTTTTTATTTCTTTGATTACATAAACATTATAAATTTTAAAGTTTTAAACTAGATGAATGGATGATGTAATTTAAAAAATATATATAAACTGTAATATAAATAATTAAAGAGACGGTATTATAATTTAAAAAAAAAATGATTTCAATAACAAATTTAAGCATGTTCCCTCAAGGGGTGAACCTTCTTTTAAGGACCAGATATGCTTACCTATAGAGGATGTTGATCATGGTGGCCACAACCTGGCTTATACGTCATAGAGATATAATATATTAAACAATATCAGTAGTATGACTCAGACAAATTATAATAATAATAATATTAGATTCACATTAGATCAACGTCGAACATGCTAGTTAATTTTTTTAATGAAACAGAGGCTGAGGCAAGAGTCTGTAACCTCAAATTTTTCTTACCTTACAGATCGACCTAATGGTGATAGTCATAATTTAAAAACTAGAGAAGATTAACAAGTGAATTACTCCACTGTTTAGAGTAAATAAGTCACAAAATTGTCCTCAAGAAAAATTGATTCACAGTGAGTCAGTGAAAAATATCTAATTTGACATCATTTTTAATTTAATTTAAAATAAACTATTAAAATTTATTTTAAAAATATAGATAAAAGATGGTAGATAAGGTTGAAAACGGTAGACAGTTAAGGATATCATGTATACAAATAAAAATAAAATGATAACAGTTTGACATAGTTACAAGAGTAGTGTATTTAAAGAAGACATGAGAGAATATTGAAAATATTTAACTGAAAAATGAGAAAAACGAAAGATTGAATTTTTAAGTTTTGTATTATAATTTATAATATGATAGTAAAATATTTTATTAATATCAATCTGATTATTGATGAAACATATAACCTTAGAATCAGTGTCTAGATTAATGCATTGATGGTACAATTTTAAAAACATTGATGTTAGCAGGATATGTGTGATTAACATAGGAGATAATGTAATTATGCCTGAAACAATTGGATGGTGTTTTAAGAAGGTGGTGTTCTTAGAGGATGGGATGCGTGGGATGTTAAAGGAGTTATTAAGGATATTTTTGGAATAAAAAAGTAAAAGAAAAATATGCCGTGTTATAAAAACAAATGTGGTATGAGTCCTTGCTGTGAAAACCAAAATTGTCCAATCCACTAAATTAGGGTTTGTTTGGGATTTGATTTTTTTAAATGTAATTTTTTTAAAAAAAATATGTTCAATAAAAATAGAATTGAAATAATTTTTTATTTAATTTTTATAAAAAAGTTTTGTAAATTTAATTTTTACTATTAAAAAATACATTTTTCATTTGTTATTATCGTTATCATCCTTAATGTCATCATCCACTATTACATTATCACCTCATATCATGATCACTGTTGTTATTATTGTTTCTCCAACCTCACCTTCATAATACTATCATGTTATCGTTGTTGTCATTGTCACTAACACCACTCATCATCATCATTATTGTTATTGTTATTGTCACTAACACCAACTATCATCATCATTATTGTTGTTGGTATCACCGTTACATTAATATTTTTAATGTTACTATTATTATCTATTTATATATAATTTTTTACTTAATAAAAACTTAACATAAATTATAAAAAAATTAACATTATATGTTATTATTATTGTTGTCGTCTTTATGATTGTGTAACTTTTATTTATTTATATATTTTTAATATATTTATTTTTATTATAAAAATATTTTTTATTTTTATTATTTTTTAGCAAGTTTAATTATTTTTATTTTTAATTATTTTATGTGTTAATAATTTTTTATATTACATTATTTCATAATAAAATAATATAGGATATAATGATTGACTTATTTTATTTATTTTTAATTTGTAATAACTTTTTAAAATTAAAAATAAAAACTTAAAATTAAAATTAATTTAAATTTTAAAAATTTTAAAATTATAAACGAAAATCTACCCGTAAATTTATTAGAGACTGGTTATTGGAGCCATGAATTTAACCATGAAAACCGATCTTGCAATGAATTGGTGCAAAAATGGGTTTGAACTTATTTGCTCAGGAATTTTTTTAAAATTAAAAAACCAACTAGATCATATGGTCATACGTGATAAATAAATATAAATTTAATATAATATTTTTAAAAATATTATTTTATTATTTATTTTTAATTAATTTTTAAATATAATAATTACTTTTATCATAAAATAACTTTAATCCCCTTACTTTTAATCAACATATAAATATAAATAATATATGTAATGTATAATAAATATATTATAATAAAATATCATTAATATCCTCACTTTAGGTGAAAAATTAATTACTCCTAAAATCTTTCTTTTATGTTACCTCTTCCTCTTAATACAAGATTATTTGTTAATAATATTAAATTTTATCCTCTAATAAATATTTTTGTTTTGGAAATTTTAATAATATATTTATTGAAATTAAGAAAGAGAATAAAAATATTTTAATAATTTTTTTCTCAAATAAATATTATTTTTTAAAAATATTTAATTTTTCTAATTGTGTGAAAAAATCTTAAACATCAATTAATGTGAAACATAAAGAGTAATATATAAATATAAATAATATATTTAATACATAATAAATATGTTATAATGAAATATCAATAATATCATAATTTTAGGTGAAAAATTAATTATTCTTAAATTATATATATATATAAAGATGTTATGATAATTGTTACTCCATTAATTTATTATTGCATTATTATTGTCATACGCCAATACCCCATTATTAGAGAACAGTTGACTATTTAAAAAAAATACATATATAATTGTTGACAAACGTAGCTACCTTATTAGACAAAGATGCATTTTTCATTGACAAGTTTACAGACTATATTCATATATTTCATAGGACGGGATAAGATTGGACCTTTCAACTGGACCACTACTCTATTCATATTGATAAATCCACACTCAAATCTGACTCTTATTGTCTTTATCCACGCTACTATATAGCACAGTTTGAAATTTCGTGACTAATGATGTTAACTTAATTACTTCATTAACATATTTTATCACAAAAAATAAAATAAAAAAATGTTACTGTAGACCATGAAATGCAAATTGTTGTTGAGTAGCTAGCGAATGCACACATTATATTTACGAAAATTAAGGGATGTGGTGAGTAAGGTTGTTACTATTGTTCTGTTTCCAACGCAGCTATGCTGTCATTTGAAGTTATCCATTTGAAACAAAAATAAGATTGATTCGAAATAAATAAATAAAAAAGAAAAGCACATAAATTAAAATTAAAATAGGATAAAATTTGACAACCTGGGGGACATTGACTATTAAATTTTTATATAAATCCCTCTGAATTGGAACTCTTTGTGTGTTGTTGTGTTTGGTGGACCTCTCTGTTTGAAAACACTGACACAGAGAGAGAAAGCGCAATGGCAGGTGGAGGAATAGAAATTGGAGGACCAAGGAAAAGGGCTCATCTTTACGAACACAGGTTTACTTGGTATTTCGCCTATACATGCTTCGTTGGTGCCCTTGGTGGTTCTCTCTTTGGCTATGATCTCGGTGTTTCAGGTTTCTTTCTCAATTCATTTTTCTCTATTATGCCTATTTTTACTTTTTTTCATCATTTTTCTCTTTGAGATTTTCGACCTCTTAATTACGTTGAAAGAAAACAAAACAAAATTTAATTTCGTTCACCATGAATTTGACTGCTGGTGCTGGAAATATCAAATTTTTATTATAATCTTTAAGATGTTTTCGTTTTTTAATTATAAGGAGATTATATGCCATTAATGTGGATTGAATTGCCTTAAGTTTTTTTAAAGCGCATCAGAAAGACTAATGATATTTTCGTCAACTCTGTATTTTTGTTGCAAAAAAAAATAAAAAGGTTTTTTTTTTTTCAGAAAAGATAATAAAACAGCAGAAAGCAGGTACTTTGTTGAATTCTTGATACCCTGCAATTCTCCGGGATGTGAAAAAAATGCTGCTTCTGCGTTGGTTCTATTATTATTATTATTAACATCGTATAAAATTTTTTATATTATTAATTAATTAAAAATTATCTTAATTATTATTTTTAAATAATTATTATAAAAATTAATAATTTTTACTTATATGTCAATCTTAAAAATAAATGAAATTATAATTTTTTTGACATTTTACTTTGAAGTCATCATCATTCAAATTCACAGTAGTCTTTGCACAAGGTTAATTAGTCACGCCCCCATTTCATAGCAAGCAATTCCAGTAATGTTATTGATATTATGTCCAATCCCCTTTTCAGCATATTATCAAGTGATTATTAATTTTAACGAGCTAACTTTGAAATAAAAATGTCACATGTTTATAGATTATTGCAAAAAAACGTAATTTTATAGTAGCTTCACGTCAAATTATATTTATCAAAAGATTGTGAATTTTTAATGAAATTTTCAATTGCAGTGTCTTTATAATTGAACTTCCGTATTCAGGAACATTAATGATTTCCCTCCCCTTCCTTTGTTTTTTTTTTTTTTTTCATATAGCCTCAAAGTATGTTCAGAATTTTACTTGTGATGTTGTCATGTGTCAGGTGGGGTGACTTCAATGGATGATTTCCTGAAGGAATTCTTCCCAGATGTGTACAGAAGGAAGCAGATGCATCTGCATGAAACAGACTATTGTAAATATGACAATCAAGTGCTGACACTGTTTACCTCATCTCTTTATTTCTCAGCACTGGTCATGACATTCTTTGCTTCCATCTTAACACGAAAGAAGGGAAGAAAGGCCAGTATCATAGTAGGAGCTTTTAGCTTTCTGACTGGGGCACTCGTCAATGCAGCAGCCAAGAACATTGCAATGCTAATTATTGGCAGGGTGCTTCTTGGTGGAGGCATTGGATTTGGCAACCAAGTAAGTAAAATGCTCCAAAACCAATTAATCCTCATTTTACTCCTCACATTATAAGAATCATTTCAGCCCCCAATTTTATAAAATCTTGACTTTATAGTCATTGATTCTGTTAAAACTCATTCAATTGTCCCTTTTCTACTTGTTTTTCACTGCTGCTTTACATACAAGAGGACTCAGGCCTGGAATGGGGAACTTAATTGAAATATTAGTTATAAAGAAATATTATTCTTACTGGCGCATTCAATTTTTGTAGGCTGTTCCATTGTATCTTTCGGAAATGGCTCCAGCTAAGAACCGAGGAGCAGTGAACCAACTGTTTCAGTTCACAACTTGTGCTGGAATCTTAATTGCAAACCTAGTGAATTACTTTGCTGAAAAAGTCCATCCCTATGGATGGAGGATATCACTGGGTTTGGCAGGTGTTCCAGCATTTGCAATGCTTATTGGAGGTATTTTGTGTGCTGAGACACCTAACAGCCTTGTGGAGCAAGGAAGGTTGGATAAAGCAAGAGAAGTGTTGGAGAGAGTTAGAGGTACCAAGAATGTTGAAGCTGAATTTGAAGATCTTAAAGAAGCCAGTGAAGAAGCACAAGCCGTGAAGAGCCCATTTAGGACACTCCTCAAGAGGAAGTACAGGCCACAACTGGTCATAGGTGCCTTAGGAATTCCAGCATTCCAGCAACTAACTGGCAATAACTCCATCCTCTTCTATGCCCCCGTCATCTTCCAGAGTTTGGGGTTTGGTGCTAATGCTTCACTGTTTTCATCCTTTATTACCAATGGGGCTCTTCTTGTTGCCTCTGTGATATCAATGTTTTTGGTTGACAAGTTTGGTAGAAGAAAATTCTTTCTGGAAGCTGGCTTTGAAATGATATGCTGCATGGTAACTACATTTTTATGTTATTATTGTACTTGAGTTTCATCCAACAAATGCAATGGAATTACTTATTGGAATTTTTTTTGCTTTGCAGATTATTACGGGTGTGGTTTTGGCTGTGGATTTTGGGCACGGCAAAGAACTGGGGAAAGGAATCAGTGCCTTTCTGGTTGTTGTAATATTCTTGTTCGTTTTGGCATATGGGAGATCTTGGGGTCCCCTTGGGTGGTTGGTTCCCAGTGAGCTCTTCCCATTAGAGATAAGGTCAGCTGCACAGAGTATTGTGGTCTGTGTCAACATGATCTTCACTGCACTTGTTGCTCAATTGTTCCTCATGTCACTTTGCCACCTCAAATATGGGATCTTCTTGCTCTTTGCCGGCTTAATTATCTTCATGAGTTGCTTTGTCCTCTTCCTTTTGCCGGAGACGAAGAAAGTTCCAATCGAGGAGATTTATCTGCTTTTTGAGAATCATTGGTTCTGGAAGAGATTTGTAACTGACTGACCAAGACCTAGAGACATATTAGGACGTTTCGTTTAAATATGGTTGGTTGCTTTTTATATTACTGAATCTCTTTTCCTCAGCAATGAGAACTTCCTATTATAAACAAGACCATTAAGGTTAGTTATATTTAGAGCAATGAAAAGATATAAAAATGGAATAAAACATTTTAGTTATCATTATTTTAAGTGTTTAAAATAAAATGAAATAAATTATATTTAGAGCAATGAAAAGATATAAAAGATTTTAGTTATCATTGTTTTAAGTGTATAAAATAAGATGAAATAAAATGTATCTTTTTGTCTTTTATTAATCCCAATATTGATACGATACGAAATATTCATCTCAATTTTATTTGTCTCTTGTTACAATTTGAGATTATGGGTTGACTATCTTATTATTCTATAATATTGTCTATCATTCCACCTGCATTTCAAACAATGAAATGAAAACTTCACTTCATTTCATCATGAAATATAAAGCAATGATATGATAATTTTGTCCCATTTTTTTTTTTTGCATACCACTCTGCTACCATTCATTTTATGTAACAGCATTAGAGATCCAACCATAGTCTAAAGCCATGAGGAGATCGATAATAAAATAATGACAGCGAGGAAACTAAATTGAGATAATATTGAAATTATACTGTGAAAAATAACAAAAGAAATGTAAAGGACAAATATTAACAAATGCACTAAGTATGATTCGGATGGAAAAAAAAATGCACTACAATAGCATCAGAACTTTGATAACACCGTCCAGTATCATGTTAAAAGTTTGGCAAGTTCATCAACTCCTAGTGTTCCTTGTGGTACAACATTCAGTAATTGGTCATCAAAATTTGATTTTCTAGGAATTTTAGTACTCTTCTCTTTTTTCCGTTTCATGGAAACAATGGTAGTTTCTTTAGTCTCCAAAGACGAGCTTGCTTGCTTGTGACGCTTTTGAGCCACAGCCTTTGTATGTTTCCCAAAAACTGGTCCAGGTGGAGCTGATTTGGCAAAGGCAACAACGTTTTGATAAATATTGTCCGCATCCAAAGAATCTTTATCTAAAACAAGTGCAATGCCTTTCTCAACAGCTTGTTCCAACAGTAACAAAATTGCTTTCATAGAAGATGACCTTGGTGGCTGACTGACATCTTCTCCCAAAGCATCTAGCAATTTAGCAGAATGAGGATCTACAATGCCATTAATACAATTGTCACTACCTCCTAGCATTGTATCAGATCCTGAAATTGAAGCGGAAAGAATATCTCTGCAGCTTTTGCTATCCATTATATCTTCAGTTCCATCGCTATCACTCATAGCTTTTAAGGAGCATTCAGCGTGTGATAACGTCATACTTGGACTGGGGCTCGTCCAAGGTTCTGGCTCAGCACAAGAGTCAGTTACATTATTTGTGGTTTCAATTTCATAGGTTTCTGTAAGTGAAGCAACTTCAGTAACCTCAGACATAGATTGCTTGCTATTTTCATTGGGATATGGCACCTCAACCTTATCCAATGTAACATCACTTGAACTAGAGGAAATGCTAGTCTCATGTGATAAATTGCTTGCACGCTCTACTGGGTTCTTCGGTAGATTAAGTGCTGCGAATTCTAGGGCCTCTGGCGGCAGTGGTTCGTAATTTTTATTGGCAACCTCAATTTTATTGGCTTCCTTCTGGTCATCTCCTAGATCTGGTATAGAAGACTTCCAATTTGGTCCTCTCCACATAAGTATGTGTTCATATTCAAATGAAAGCAATGTGCATGGGACGAGATCCTAAAGTCAAAAGAATAGATGTGAAAGAAAGATTTTCATATAGCATCCTCATTAATTAATTTCATGAATATAAAAAAAAGCCCAAAACAACAGGAAAAAATCCGAGTCCATATGATCTTCAACACTGGATGCAGAATTGGTTATACCATTAGTTTTGCTCCAATCTTTCGATAGTCACTTTTATTTAGTCCTTGACAGTTTATACGCACTAGTTCACACTCTTCAAATGCCTCCCTGACAGTGTTTACTAGGTTACAATAAACACCATTTTTTCCTGTAAAATGATGAAATAGCCAATGCATTAAAAATAGTATGTGTATCTGAAAAAGAAAAAAAGACAGCTAGATGCAAGTTTGCCAGAAGAGCATTAACTTTCTTCATTGCTAAACTGCAATGAACATCCTTAAAAAGGTACCTAGCTTGCATATGGGAATCAATGTGCTTCCCTTTTGACGCATTTTAGTTGCTTCTTCTAGTGTTAGACCTTCAGGAACTCGCTGAATCAACCTAGGATATACTGGAGGTACAGGTTTCCACAACATCAGAGGAAAACGTGGGCATGTTTTATAATTGTAGTTTCTGCCTCGGAACAGGTACAACACACCACCCTTTCTGTAAATGATTTCCCCCCCGGTCCTTTCCTGACAAATTGGATAATGTGAGGCAAGCGGAACACAAATATTGCAGGCAATGTTATTTGCACATTTCCATTTCATGACAAAACTCGCTTTCTCTAATCATCGTCTTTCCTCCTCCTCTTCACCAACCCAACGGTAGTGATTGAGGGTTGCAAGATATGCAAGAGATGAAAATATGTGAAAATCATTACGCAACAACGAAACATGTTGACTTCTTTTTAATGAAGAATGTCAAGGACACAGCCACAATACAAAAGTAGGTTAAGGAAAACCATTAGAAACAGGCTTTTTTAGATTGTCAAGAGAAACCAAAGAAAAGAAGTTGTCGATGTGCAAACGAGTGTTTCAAACATCAGACAAGAATGAGAGTTTCTCTAACACTTGATTTTTTTAGAAAGACAGAAGAAAGAAAAAACTATAAGGAAGCAACACATTGGAACACCTGGTAAAATTATGACTTTCAAAACTTCTCAGACCATTTCTTTTGGTTAAATTTCTATGTACTATTAATATAAAGATTCTTACAGTGTCACCCAATAAAAAAGTCATGTTAGGTATAACTATCAGAATTTTGAGTAGAGATGCAAGTGACCCCAAGTTGATAAGGCTAGAAATGATAAAGCTCAAAGAATAAGAAAGGACTTGACAGAAGTATGTCATTTTATTGATTGATATGGAAAATATGCAAATAAGAGTCTATACATAATCTAATATTTATAGAGTTAATTTGAGAGGTAATTAACAACCTAGATAACTAACAAATTTAAGCTGAATAATATCAACTAACAATAATTTTAAGACAGTTATTATAAAAGTGAAGGGAAATAAGTTATTAGAGAAGGATGTAAAAACCTTTTACGAAATCAGTAAATTTAAATTAAATTATGTTTTTTAATATAGAAAAGAAAAGAATCCAACCTCTAACTGCTGACACACATTATCCATATCCACAGTACACACTCCCTTACACCTGATCTTACACACTCTCCGCCGCTTCCAATGAGCATGTATATTATCCAACATGTTATGTGTCAAGCCATCTCTACCTAAACCAGAAAAACCAAGAGAGTGAACTTTTTTGCAGCACAAACGCCACAATGAAAAGCGTGGAAGAAAGACTAGCAACGAACCGATATTAAGTTGGCGTTGGGTTTTGATGCAGGACTTGACCAAGTCACGAATCTCCTCCTGCGTCAAGGGTTCCCCCAATATCTCCTCTCTGGACTTCACGTACCTCGGCCCCGTCCCCGGCAAAAACGGGCCAGGCGACTGCACCGGCTTAACCCCTTTCTTGTGCGGTGGAGGAAGCACGAACGAATCGAACTCTTTCAGCTTCTTCTTGCTCGGCGGCAGCGGCGCCCGCCCAGTCCACGGCCGAGGCATCGTGTCCGGTCCGAACGGCACGAACGGTGGTTCCCGCATTTTAATTGGCTTCACTTTGGGGGTCTCCGTGTAACTGTACTTGAACTCGAACGGGGCACCGTCAATAACGTACGAGAGTCCGTCGTCGCTGATTTTCACGTTTTCGGGGGCGCCGGTTACTCGTTGCGGTTTCGATTTGGGGATGTTGGAGAACCTGAATGCTGGGTGCGATTGCGGCTCAACGTTGGGTTTTGCTGGGCTTTTGGACCTTTTGCCCGGGCCGGTGGGCCGGCGTGTTCGGCGGGCATTGGGGCTTCTGTCGGAGCGAGTTTCCGTGTTGTTCCAGCGAGAGAGTCGGAGCTCCGAGGATGGACGCGGATTGGGGTTGAGGTTGAGGTCGATGGGTGGAGCGAAGATGGGGAAAGTGTGTGCGAGCTTCAGAGCCATGGAGAATAAGATTAAGTGCTTCGCATTTTTCAGTTTAGTCTTGCTTGTCTCAGGAGACTCTGTGTGTGTGTATGTGGTTGTGACATGACGTCACAAATTTGGGAAATTGGCAATGCGACGTCGTTTCGCTATGCTTATGTATCAATTCAGTCTATCTAAATTTGCATTTTTAAAATTTTAGTCAATAGTTTTTGTAAGTTAGTGTTTTCCTATTTTTTTATTTTTTATTTTTAGTTTCAGTAAATTTACATTTTATAAATTAAAATTAAAAAATATAAATTTACATATAGACTAAAAATATATTACAAAATTACAAAATTAAAATTGAAAAAATACAAACGTATATGTACCAAATTTAAATTTAAACTTTTTTAAAGTTCAATATATGTTTAGTTTAGCTTTTATTTTTTTAATTAAAATATAATCTCTTATTTTTGTGAAATATTATTTTTTATCTTTCAACTTCATTTTAAAAAACTAAAAAAAAAATTAAATATTTGTTTTTTATTTTTTTTAAAATCTATTTTAGGAAACTAAAAGTAATATTATGTAAATTTGAGATATTAAATTTTAAAAAAATATTTTTAGTTAATTAAAAATTAATAAAATTATTATATTATTATTTAATGTTGTTATTTGATAAGATGAACTAATTTTTTTAAAAATAAAAATCTTTAAAAGATTAAAATAATATTAAAAACTTATATTTTATAAAATAAAAAAGTGATTTAGGTCCAACAAAAATTATTGATAATAATAAAAATATGGAAAATTTGGATCTAGTAAAAGGACTAGTCTTTTATGATATGAGAAATCAAGATTTGAATATTTGTTAGAAGAGATATTTATATTTAGTATGTGATTGGGTTTCAAAATGTTTGACTTCAAAGACTACACCAAAAGTGCAAATAAACAGTGCCATCTATAGAGCAAATTGGTTACTAGTTCAGATGATTTTGATGCTACAACTAGTAGGATCTCCTGCTTGCGTATAGTCACCCGAGGTGTGTGCAATTGATGGTCATTTACGACCTTTTGTGCTTCTTTATTTGAGTGTTATATCATATCATTGTGTGTCTTGGTGTGTGTAGATAATTTCACGAGGGAAAGGGGAATGCTGTGAGAATTTTATTTTATTTTCGAAAGAAGGAATGTTGTGTGACATGTGAATGTTAGAGTGTAAAATGTGATTCATATGTGTGAATGGATACAAAGAGTAAGAGTGTGAGAATGCGTGAGAAGAGGAAATGAGGTTGCGAGTGTTGCTCTCTATTGTTTTGGGACAGTAAGAAAATTAAGTAAATTATATTAATTATTTTTTATATTTTTGCATCATTTTATTTTTTTTAATTATTATACTAACTCTTTTTATAAGATTGTTAATGTAATATATAAACGAGTATTATAATATTTTTAAATATTAATATAATATATAAAAAATTGTAAATGTAATATTTTTAAATATAAGACATTAATATAAAAATAAAAAAATTAATATTACATATAATTTTAAAAAAATTGAAAGAGTGTTAATATAATTTGTTGATAATAAAATGATGCGTGTAATGATTGATTAAGGACGTGTTTTGTTTTCAATTCAAAAAGAATTTTTGAACGTTCGTTTAGAGAGTAAATTATTTTGGTGATAAATTTGATTACTCTTGAAATTACATTTAAAATTAAAAATTATAAAAAAAGTTAGTTTTATAAAAATAAGAATTTTAATTGTTTTTGCATAAGTTAAATCCAAATTTTTACAAACTTTAATGCTATCATATATTGAGTGTGTTCTGTTTATGACTGAGTACAAGAGGTAGTGCGTGTGGGGGTAGTGAACACACTAGTTCTAATATTCGTTTGGGAAAATGGGAAGCATATATTGATTATTAGTTTTGGTTTATTTTCATTCATTTATTATTCTCTCAAGTTTCATCATCTAATCCTTTTTTATTTGAACATTTGTTGTTTAAGAAACAAAGCAAAAGCATCAGAAACGAGCATATGGAAACAAAAAGGGCATGCTTTTATGAAGCACATACAACGGTGAAAATATGACAAGCAAGCATCATCGTGCCATAAAGAAACCAAGCAAATTAACATGGAGCAAAAATAGAGAACGACTTGAAGATAGTAAAATGATAACACATTATAAAATATGAATATGTTATAATACTTTTGGGATATCCATTGTATGTTTTACTTCGAATAATTGCATAACTATTATCTTACTTCTACCAAGTGAGATTGATTTGGAAAGCATTAGTATAGTACAAGTGTTTATTTTAAAGAAATAAAGAAAAAAATAGAAAAGAAATAATATTACAATTTCTTGTAAGCTTGCTCAGATTAACATGGAATAAGAAAAACTAAATCAGATTAGAGATTAAAATAACTGTATTATCCGTAACACTTGAGATGCAAAAATCAATTAATAATACCACATCCATTATGTTATTATAGTAAGCATCCTAAAAAAAAAAATCAAAAATAAAAAACATCGATTCACTTAACAATCAATTATTATTTAAATAACACCACTTCACAATAGATTGTGGTATAAAATTGATTGGAGAACTAGCATACCAGCAAAATCGATTTTAAGCCTTCATAATTGATTCTGTCATTTTTCATGCTATTTTTGCTCATACAAGCGTGAAAATTTTTTAGAACCTACTATTTATTTCTTTTCCCACTTATTTCATCTTTACTAAAACAAACTCAATTTTAATCTTCCTTTTTATTTTCATCATTCAACTAAATTTCTCACCTATTTCATTGCCAGCAAACAAAGTATAAGAGTTACTCAAGAATTATTCTAATGCATCCTAACTCAAGGAAATAAATTTATAAGATTGTTTTGTTTTAGTGTTGTTATTTGTATTTAATGCAGCGCCATATAGAAGAATGCTTTTTTTTTTTCTTTTTCTTATCATTCTTTGAAATATACCATCTTCCTATTTCTTCTTTTATTAAAAAAATTATAGTAGATACTAGTTTGCATATGTACTATTCTCCATTCTTTTTTATAAACAAAAAAAATCAACTAATTTATTTTTTAAATATAAACAAATTTAAATTAATTTTATTTTATTTAATGTCATTTTTTCTAAAACATTCTTCATTTTATTATTTTATATTTTCAACAAGTTTTTGAGAATCTCTTAAATAATAAAGACAATCTAAAATAAATATTATGAAATTAATAAGATTTAATATAATTAATTAAAAATTTTAATATGTACAAAAATATTTTTTTTTACTGATAAAAGAGAATAGAAGGAGTAATATTTAGTTTTGTAAACTTGGTGCCCAAGTCAAACACAGTCACAAATGTTATTTGCCTCTTTTCTTACAACATTGGGTCCAAAATCGAGGCTAGCGGTTGATTTATTTACATACATGATAAATAAATACATAAATTTTCCCTTTTTATTTTAATTAAAAATATTGATTTAAATGTGAATTTAGTCTCTATAATTTTTTTTAATTTTGATTATCATTTTTAGTCTTTCTAAATTTATGATTTTTCAATTTTAGTCTGTTTAAGATCTTAATTTTTTCAGTCCTTGTAATTTTAGGTTTTAAGAAGCTAAAATTAAAAAAATGAAAACTTATAGGACTCAAATGAAAAAAAAAGTTTACAATGACCAAAAATATAAAAATATAAATTTACAAAGACTAAAAATAATTTTTTTTTTATAAAAATCAAAATTGAACAAACATAAAATTACTGAAACTAAACTTATATTTAAGTCAAAAACATTTATTCATATAAGGACATAAGTATCTTTATAAGAAAATATTACTTTTCTTCATTTTATTTAACATTTCTCTTATTCTGAACAATTTAAAATTTTACTTATTTTTCAATTACATCTATTACCATGAATGGATGAAGAAAAAATAAAATTATAAAATTAATAAACTTAAAACTCCATTTTTATTTTTTATTAATAAATACCATATAACATTATAACTAATGATATAAAAATTCCAAATATTTAATATTTATCCTGTGTGAAGAAAATAGGAAAACATAAACAAAAATATTTGGATTTGTTTGTTTCAAAATATTTGGATGTAAAGCTATTCTGTGTGCGTTTTTACTAAACATATTTAAAAATGTGAAGAAAATAACTAAATAAAAACTAAAACTTCTAATGAGAAACCACTCTTCTTTCCTAAGTAACAAAAAGAAATAAATAAAAATGACAAACCACTCAAACAAATGTGTCTATAACGGGAAAAGGCCTTGGAAATAAACAAGGAAGAAAATCCACGTGATATAAGAAAGCCATGCTATACCATAGGAAAAGTTTTGAACGAACTAACATTTGACAAAGTTATTTTTTGTCAAACAACCATAGACACGAGACAAATCATTCGACAAAGTCGCAGTTGAAAAAGAAGAATCATTACAACTGTGTCACAATAATAATAAAAGAAAAACATAAACTGAAAAGCAATCAATAGCTCTAAAAGAAAAAAGAAAAAAGAGAAAAAACTAATGTCACAAGAAAGCACCTTAGTTCATAGGGAAGAAGGACATGTGGTTGGGAGGGACAGAAATTCATTTCTTTGGCGGTGACTTGGAATAAGAAAGAGCATATTGGATAGTGTTTTTCTCTTTTTTATTATCCTTCTTTGGTGGCTGAATCGCTTTTCGACCTTTCTCTTCGTCTTTGAGGGTGGTATACCCTAAACTTTTTCCAATGTCGCAGGGTTTGCTCATTTTGGCAAAACTATAAACTTTTTTTTTTTTTTTTTTTTTTTCTGAATGTCCAAAGTGGAAATGTGGTACTGTATCGATCCTTAACCTCGTGCAATGTTAGCCATTGTTTGAAATTTTAATAAACGAATTATTAACAGCTTTTCAATTCCAATAAACTTGGCGATATTTCCTAATGTGCCAAACGGCAACGTACCGACACAACATGCTTGACCGTGCTGTCCGTACACTGAACCAAACCCAAAGTAGTTCTGCTTATTTCATATAGGTTTACTCTTGTTAAAATTTACTTTCATTATTTTAGTATAAAATTTGGATTTTTAATTTGAATGCACTAATACTATAAATGTTTTTTAAACTGTTTTCCAATCACAGGTTAGAATCATATAGGATAAGTTAATTTTATAATAAATAATTACTTTAATTAAGTCATACCAAAATATTTTTAGTTTTATGTTTTTGGTATAAAAATATAAATTCTTTACATTTACATTGTATAGAAATTAATTTATTGAAAAAATTTTACGCTATTATTTAGAAGAACTTTTAAATATTTTTTAAGTGAGAAGACTTTCATTCTAGTATATTAAAAAAAAATAGCAATAAATTGCATATTTATTAGTTATGAAAGTTATATTAAGATTAAATTTAATTAATCATATTTCAATATTTATATTTAAAGCAATTAAGACGGTCTTGCCTCTTGTGAGAATACGTCCAAAATAGTGGATTTGTAGATGTTTGGTGTTTTATAAAAGGACGTTGTCAGGTCTCAATACTCAAGGAATGGTTAACACAAACTGACGAAGATTTCATTATGTGGGATTTGTTTTTTTCGCCGTGAAGGGCATAAAGCCAACACCAAGATTACAAACCGAAAATCAAAGAGAGAACAAAACAAGACAAACATTGCTGCATCTACTCAATCATAACTGACGCAAGGGGACATCTCCACGTGTCCCATACCAATGTCGAAATTATTTTATTTTATACATTCGAGTACCTGAACATGTATAATATTACTATATTAGTCTCTAAAAATAAAATAATTCTAAAAGTCTATTTTGTTAATAATTCTTTTAAAATTTTAAAAATCACATAATTTAAGTGAAGATATTACTCTAGAGTAAAATACTAATAATTAGTTAAATTTTAAGACTTATTTAAAATTCTAAAAACTTGTTTTGAGTGTTTTCAATTTTAGAGATTAATACACAACCGTCTTATACATTTAAAAATTAAAATAATATTTTACTCTTGTTTTTTTTTATCTTAAGATTTTATTAGTATGGAATGATATTATGCAAACATTTCTCTATATATATACTTACATACTATATTCTCTTTTTCTCCGCCAAACTTTTCTACTAATGGGGTATTATATACCATTTTCTCTTTTTGTCCACCAAACTTTTCTCTTAGCAATGTTGAATTGCAACACACTTTGGTGGTAGCTTGTTCGTCAATCCTGATGCAATATCTTTTTAATTCCTGTTTTGTTCACACTTGGCACCTCAATGTAGTAAGGGGCTGTACTTGTAATTTGCACCCATCTAGAAGGTTGTCCCTTTTATTTTTGGGGTGAATTCTGAATATCTTCAATCGAATACTAAGAATTAATCATTCGAAATATTATAGTTCATTTAAAAGGCCAACTTTTCTTAAGATATGTTTTTTCATATACAAAATCTAAAAATCAAATACCTAACTACATATCTAGAGGTTAAAGTTATCTGTCACTATATCACACCATATGCTTAGAAGTTAGAAGATGCTCTTTGTACTGCCATTAATAGGTTTTGTGACCACCTATGTATCTCAGACTTTTGCATTTTCTAGTGCTCAAGCCCTTCAATAAAATATTTTACTTATATAAAAAAAAGGTTGAAATCCCTTCGATTTTGGTGCCGCAAGACAGAAAGTATAGTTTAAATTATCGTTTACTGACTTTGTTTGACATGCTGGTATATGAACTATCAAATTTTAGAACTGTTATATATGGGAGGGAGGGGATTCCCTTACTTCAAGAGTAAGTTTAAAATGTCACTCTTTTAATGAATTAGATTAAGCAACTAAGAATTTTAATGAATAATAGAATTTGTTAATTTTCACATGAACTGTTATAAAACTCGATTGTTCATTCATGGCTATTGTTATAAGATTAAACATTGCTGCCATCATGTTAGACTATTTTTAGTTATCAGATTCTCATATTCTGCCAATCTCTTCCTGAAGTCAAATCATATTCTTCTTGCCTCCTTCTAAAATCGATAAACAGGTATATAGAAGTTGATATAATATATTCCTGGAGGATAACTACAAGAATTCTTGCTACTATAGTATGTTATAATGGGCTATAAAATCATCATTAATTCAGATAGATTACAACGAGTTTATCCAGACGACTTTTCTATCAATAATAATGAGGGATTACATTAGATTTTCAGGTCAATAAATTGCTGTGAACTTTGTTGCCACTATTTGTCAATTATAAAATATTAATTAATTTTTTGTTGGACAAAATTGTTTGACATTTTGTAGTTAGTAATATGCAAGTAAATACAAGGGATTTAATCCACCATAATAGCATCTTTTTAATTCTTTGTATAAAATTTATTTTATTGTCTTGTACTTATATAAACATATTTAGAAGATTTTAATCTATATAAATGTTAAATATAATATATATTTATATAGTATAATAAAAATAAAGTAATTACAGTGGGTAAAACCCACTATAATTATATACAACTTAATTGTCTATAATTACAGTGAATTTTACTTACTGTAATGACCTCTTTTAATACTTTTATATAGTTATTCTTATCTCTTTTTTTTCATATATTAAAGAAAAGTTATAATGAGTAAAGCCCACTGTAATTAGCTTGAGGTAGTATAATATAAATAAAATAATTATAGTGGTTAAAACCCACTTTAATTTTTTTTGTTAAAATACAATTTATAAGAACCCTTAAGTCCTTCTCTTATCAGATTGCTGCAACCACACTGCACCAGCCACGGCCAATATTGCCAGTGGTTTTGGCTACCAACGCCATTCAGACCAGCCAGTGCCCAGTCACGTGAAGCATGCTGACATCGTCCAAGCCACCGGTTGTTCCTTTGCTTCTATTGTGGATGGCGAAACTCCTACTTAATGGTATGTTCTTTGGAAATGCTTTACTATCCCTGATTTCTCAAGTTCCTTTTATTTATAATTGATCTGTAACTTAAGTTTCTCATTCTACTTTCGAATTCATGTTTTATTTCTAATGTGTATTAAGTTATCAGAGGAAGGGAACTTGCAAACCTTTTAAGAATAATACTCTCTCATTTTGTCAACCTGGTGTTCTAATAATTAAACTAAATTGTAGTTGAGAATCGAGATAATTAGCATGCCCATAAACATTACCAGAGTTCTTATAAACATATTAGTTATAGTTTTGTGGCGGTGGGTAGTGGTGATAACAGTGGTTTAGATGACTTTTCTGTTAAACTAAACTCAATGGCCTTGATTTCCAAGAACTTTCCTTCAATTTGAAAATATTGAACATTCGATGACTGAGTATTGCATTTGTGTGGAATGAGAGTGTTGGACATGTTACTTAGAGGAGTTATTGACGTTATCTTATCTCATTTATTGAGTAATTACTTAGTTTTATTATTAGTATTATTGTCCTAATTCCTGGACCATAGATTTGGTTGGTTGAAATAGTATAAAAGTGATCTATTTTGCTTCCAAATTTAATTTGGTTGTTTAAATTGTTTTAGTCACATCCATCACATTCTTGTTATTAATACAGTAATATGATGTAAAGTGACGGAAACTTTTGAAAATATAGTTTATATAAAAAAATTATATATAATTATTTTGTTTTAACGATGTAATAAGTTAATAAATTATTAATATTATTATTATGTTATTATTTAATAATAAATATTAAAATATTTTTTT
>JAMLFT010000292.1:0-47706 GCA_026544285.1 Pachyrhizus erosus
AAATCTCCTGCATAATCAGAATCTACATAGCCCACAACTCCACGATTCTTTTGTCCTTCAAACACCAAACAAACATCGGTGGAACCTCTCAAATATCGCATGATCCATTTCACAGCTTCCCAGTGTACTCTTCCAGGCTTACTCATGAATCTACTTACTACACTTACAGCATGTGAAAGATCCAGTCTAGTGCACATCATGGCATACATGAAACTACTAACTGCACTAGAATAAGGTATGCGAGACATCTGCTCCATCTCTACCTCAGTTTTCGAACACTCCTTTGAGGATAACTTAAAATGTACGGCCAAGGGAGTATCAATTGACTTGGACTGATCCATATTAAAGCATTGTAGCACCTTCATAATATAGTTTTGCTGCAATACACATAATTTAGCACAATGTCTTTCCCTATGAATCTCCATGCCCAGAATTTTCTTTGCTGCACCTAAGTCCTTCATCTCAAACTCCTTTCCCAATTAAGTTTTCAACATACTAATTTCAACCTTATTACGAGCTGCAATTAGCATATCATCTACATACAACAACAGATATATTCGAGAACCATCTGGAAGCTCCTTAAAATAGATGCAATTATCATATTGGTTTCTATTGTATCCATTATCAATCATAAATGCATCAAACTTTTTGTACCACTGTCTTGGGGACTGCTTCAAGTAGTATAATGACTTCTTTAACAAGCAAACATGATCTTCCTTGTCAGGAATTACGAACCCCTCTGATTGACTCATGTAGATCTGCTCCTCTAACTCACGAAGGTAAGGAAGTCAATAAGATCATAGCTTGATCAACATCTTCTACTTTTATTCCAGCTGCTCCAACATCAGAAATCATCTTGTTGAAGTCATCTATGTGGTCTCGCATTGACTTATCTCCTGAATATTTGAACGTGTACAGTTGCTTCCTTTGATAAAGCTTGTTGGACAAAGTCTTTATGGAATACTTTTCCTCCAAAGCTTTCCATAATGAATCAGTGGTCTTCTCTTCCATAACCTCACACAATACATTGTCTGCCAGGCTAAATTGTATTGTACTTCGTGCTTTGACCATCATCTCCTCCTTCTTTTCAAAAGATAATGTTTCCGGTAACTTGCTTTCACCTTCCAATGCCTTTGACAAGCCTTGCTGGTCTAGCAATGCCTGTAGCTTCAGCTTCCATAAACTGAAGTCATTAGATTCGTCAAACTTCTCCACTTCAAATTTTGGCACTGACATCTTGGATCAAAACACTGTATACTGGAATAGTATGTCGAATGTAAACTGTGCACCAAGTAGATTCCTAAGAAAGAGAGGTGGACCACAATGGATCACTTAAATACTAGGTCTTTCCTTAGTCAGAACCTTTCCTAAGTAACACTCTCACAGTATTATACTGTCTTCCAGAACAATTTTTTTCTGATGTGAAAGATCAGACAATGCTGCAACCACAGAACATACTAAGAATTTAGTATCCAAAATCAAGTGGCTTTGATACCACTTGTTATGGATGTCAGAGTTGGGTACACCCTAAGTGTATTAAACACTTATAGATGTGAGCCGAAACGCGCCCAAATTTATGTGGAGAATAACGAATAAAATAAAGCACATGAATGCACACCAAATATTAACATGGGAAACCCTCTTAAATGATGAGAGAAAAATCACGGGACAAACTTCGAAAATATCCACTATATTAAAAGATAATTACAATATAGTGATTCCTAGTGAGACATTCTCCTACTACAAGTGCAGTATTATAGAGCACTAGAGTTTCTTCAAAAACAAAATCCTTAGTGTATACTCACAACACTCTTGAAAATTTCTCTCATACTCTATATATTTCTCTCTCACTAAAACACTTGAAATTGCTTCAAGTGTGGGATGAATAACATAAGGCCATAAGACCGTTATTTATAAGGCTTAAGCCTTCTTTGAGAAACCAAAAAACCAATTCATTGATATGGAACTTTCAAAAGGCAAGACAAAACGAACAAAATTTATGTTATGATATCATATTATATTATATTATTAAGAAAAGTAAACTATTTTCCAATTATTATTTTTATTATATTTACTGTCTTTTTAAAAAAGAATAGTTTTATTAAATTATTAAAAAAAATATAAAATATAAAATAAATTGTTACAGTGACAGTTGATAACCTCGACTAGGTTAAAATTACAAGTTTTTGTTTATTATTTTATATTCTTTTGTTATCACAGTGACAATTAAAAATTATCACTGTTTTTATCATAAATCAAAACCATTGATATGTCGTTAGTTTAAGATAATATTGCATCAATTTTAAAAATTAATGGAATAAATTGAAGTTTTTAATAGTAAAAAGATTAAATCAAATCAAATAATTAAATATAGGAATAAAAATGTAATTTAATCTTAAATGTGATTAATCAATTCTCATTTTACTCATTTAACTTTGAGTTGCAAAAATTATTTATCAAAGTTTTTATTTAAGTAATTCTAATATTTCTCAACAGATAAATGACTAATTCCTTTAATGCATTTTTATAAACAATTAAAAAAACGTTTTTTTAATAGTAACATCAGTTACAATATTGTATATAGTATTTTATAAGTGTTGTGTGTATTTTTTTTTTTAAAATCTTGATGTAATCTAATACTTCTGTTAAGACATTATTTTCTTTTGTTAATATTCTCTCTTGTCTCGAAGATAAGCCAAAAAAAATCTGATGCTGATTAAGAATTTAATATAAAAATATATAAAAATTCATTAGACATAAAATTTTCAATGAAATAAAAGATAATTTGAGAATGATTTTATTAAATAAATTAGAATTAGTTGAAATTTATTTATGTTTAAGACAGACACAATTTTTTTGTATATTCTAAACCGAATGGAATACTTCTTTTAACATCGTCAAATCTTTAAATTGTGAAAATAAATCACAGCATATGATGGAATAAATACTTTCCATTAATATTCACAAGTTTTAAAACCCTGCTCAACTACTTCATAAAAATAAGTAGTATTCACTGAAAAGTAAAGTACAATAATGTAATTGTCTAAACAAATGCATAGTTGTTCTTTGCTGCATATATCTAGTATGAGAAAAAGGAAAGATAAACATTCTGTTTTATCTTATCAAAATATTTAGTGGATGGAAAAACATTTAATCCTGTAACAATTTTTCTATTTTCTCTTAGTCCTAATGGCCTTAGAACGGAAATGCTTATCATGCCTGTAACACCCCTCCTCTTTCTCTTGCATTATTCGGATAGGAACTCGAAAATTTTCATACACACCATTGTTCTTATAATAACGAATACTATCGATTTTAAATAATGCTAGCAAAAGAGATAATTCATTGTATAGCGTAAAATGTTGATAAGAGAACTTTTATTTAAAAACTTTGTTCTTAAATGGGTACATATAGATTCCAACAGTAGTGCAGATAAAGCTCCAAACTTGCCTTTTCTAGGACAACTATCGAAGTTTCACTTAGGGTCATAGCCGTTATTATTTCTTATAAATACTATGCTTCTAATAACTAATTCAAATTGATTGAGTATTTGGGTTGTTTATTTGGACGGAAGAGCCCCCAAAATTTCTCATACTCTGGCTGCTTCTGATTTTCATCAAACATAGCAAACACATAAGTTTCAAGGGGTCTATTAGGCCTTTTTGGAGTCCCTCCTTTCACATGCTGAACCAGGTTTGTATTGTAAGTTCTTGCATTATCAAGTGAAGTTGCTGTTCCACCAGAAGAAGGCCATCCACTCTCAGACACAACTATATTCAGTGACCCTCCTCCTGCTTTCTCCAATGCAGAATAAGTGGCATCCACAATAGCATCAAAAAGGTTACGGTAACCAAGTGAACCATCATTCACTACCACCGAAGGAGATCTGAAAAGTGCATAATCAAGACTAATGTCCCTTGTGTTGCCAATGTAACTAAAATAAGGGTACACATTAACTAGTAATGGGGAATTATTGTTCACTAGAAATCTGATGACAGCATCAAGATATGATCCTCTATAATCAGACCTAAAGGAGCCCCTTGATGGAGGGTATGATTCTGCCAAGGCACCAGTCTCAATGGCTGTGGTAACTTTAATTTGGTTTCCAAGGCCAGCAGCAGTAATGGCTCTTTGGATGTTTTGCATTGCTGGCACTAGAAACCGTGCAAATGAGTGTCCGGGCTTTACTTCATTTCCCACTGAAATGTATCTGAATCTGACATTGCCATAGTTTCTGATGTTGTCTTGTACCCATCTATTTGCATTGTCTTGGCTAGCAGCAAGATTTTGGAGATTGTCATTTGGGACGTCTAGCAGCAGCTCAATGTTGGAACCTCTTAGAGCTTGGAGGACTTGTTGGTTTGGATCATAGATTCTCATCCTTCGGAAACCATATTGTCTGTAAAGGCCCACTACTTCTTGTGGGGATGGCAAATTGTTGCCAAGTCTTCCATAACATACACCAGATTGTGCATCTGCACCAGATGGAACAAAATGATATTGGTAATGAATTGATAACACTACTGTTTTTTTATTTATTTTTATTTTTATGTTTAGAAAATGGAAACATGTATTAAATGTTTATAACTAATGGTGTTTCTTTTCTCAATCAATTGAGTTTTATTCCTTGATAGTAGCAATAGTACTGCTTGGGTTTTGAATTGGATACATTAGTTGCTTAATTTTCTAACCACTAAAATGGAACCAACAATTGGTTTCTTTAAATATGTTTAGTTTATAATAATTTAGTAGAGAACCAACAATTGGTTTCTTTAAATATGTTTAGTTTATAATAATTAAGTAACTTTATTCTATGTTTAAATTTTATTTTTTTAATTCTTATATTTAAATTATTTTAAATTTTTAAAAATTAAAATGAATAATAAGTAGGTAATAAAACTAAAAAAAAAAAAAAAAACTTTTTCAGAGACTAAAAGTATAAATGCAGCCCACGTTTTCTGCATAAATGAATGGTGTCTGTTTTGTGTCTTTTTGTCTGAAGATCTGAACAACTCAAGTTTGGATAAAATATTAGATAGTTAGATGTTACTATTCATAGCCACGTGTTAAAAAAAAAATTATACTTGTATTTATGTCTGCGTGAGTAGGAGTATTTATCCATGTCCGTGTTCAAATGGGTATTGATCCAAACCAAGACTTTTTAAGCAAATTTTAGTTTTATAAAATATGCTATCCTTTAAAATAATTAAGTTCAACAAATTAGTTAAATAAAACTATTATTTTAATACCAAAATTAACTATAAAAATTAGTAAAATGAAAAGGCAAAAGTAAAATTGGGTTGAGAAAATTTACATTTAAGCCTATTTTTTGCCCTTGTTAACCCAAAATTTTATTGGCCCAAATTAGGCTGGCCGTGGACTACATTTATTTTTTATTATTATTTAATTTTTATAATTGCTAAAATTTTATACAATAAATTTAGTACTACATTTACTGTTAATTTTCATTTTAAGATTAATATTATATATATATTAAGTTTTTTTTAATTTCTAATACTTGTTTATTGTTACAATTGACAATTTTATTCAATTTTATTCTATATCTATTATTTATGCATTATATTTTTCTGTTTTATAGTAAAAATAGTAATCTATATATATTTTTTTGGTTGGTAGTGATGAAAAATATTTTATTAACTTGTTAGATACAAAATAGTTTATTTTAATAAATTTTATTTTTTATAGTTTAAAAACTTATTGACCCGTGGATTGTGTCCGTTTGGCTTGCAACCCATAAAGAGGTTAGAAAAAGTTTAGCTTGATGTCAAATTAGTCTAGCTCATTGATTAATAAAAATTTATATACAAAGAGATCTTAAAAGAAGTAACACATAACCACTGTCAATTGATGTTAGGTGTCAAATTTTTGCACTTATACCATTTAATAACCTCCTGTAATACGATATAATAAGACATAAATCAATCTAATTATTAAATTAAAACTTCTTTTAAAGTATATCAATTTATAAATTTTCAACCAAATAAAGAATTGATTGATACTTAAGAGTAAGATTTTACGAGAAGTAAAAGGAGTGAATCTCAATCACATAATTTAAATAAATGATTAAGATTTAAATTAATTAAAACTAATATGAATTATTCATGTATTAAGATTAACTCGTCTTAGTTCTTATACTCTCATTTAATATGATTACCTTCATTTTTATCTTTAATTTTCTTTTAATCTAATATTTATTAGAAATGTTAAATTAAAAAATAAATGATAAAAATAAAAAATAAATATTTTAAAGTTATTATTCATTCTATTTTTTATTTTCTTATAATTTGACGGTTAAATATTAATTATTTGTTAGAATCATTAATTAAAAAAATTAAAAACACTTATATATATAGGGATAATATCAAATAACATTAGGTGTCAAATTAAACTTTGATATCAATTTTATCCATCTATTTTTTTATTTAATTCAAAAATTAATATTAATTTTAAATCTTTATCTAATTTAATTTTATCATTATTATTGTTACCTATATTATCATTGTTATAACTATAAGTACAATTATATATTATTGATAATTATTATAAATTAGATTAAATTTATAAAATTTCATGCAAATAAAAAATTAATTATATTTCACTGGGGTATCTTATTTTCATGTATAATATGTCATTTAATATATAAGTAAAATTTCATTACTAGATAACATGTGAATAAATATTCAATTTATGTAGAATTATACGTATATATATATAATATAAAGATAGATTTATTAGTTTTGTATTATATAAAAAGATATTAAGTGATGTAAGTGTAAAAAATTGATGTTCCATGTAAAAAAAAAATTATTTAATTTGAAAAGAGATCTAATTATATTATTTTTAATTATAATATTTAATAATTTTTTATTTTAAAATTTATTGTTGAATTAAAAATTCTTATCATGAAGATAATGTCTAGAAAATCTTATATTAATATGATTTTTTTTAATAATTGATTGATATTCATAAAACATTATTTTATATGAACTTTTAAAATATATCAAAGTAACTAACAAGTTATTAGTTCAAATTGACCTGTGCTTAAATCTTAATCGTTATTAATAAATATTAGTTATCAATAAAATTAGTGTATATTTTATATTAATAATATATAGTGATTAAAAAAATATAAAAATAAAATTCTTTTATTATATGTTTATAAATATTTAAATTTGTACAATAAAAAAAGATATTTAATTTTGATAAAATGTTACACATATAATAAAAATAATATAAAAAATCTAATTTAATGTATTGGATCAATAATTGATACTAGTGTAAGTTAATCTTTTTCTTCTTTTCAATATATAGGTTGAAGGTTAAATACAAAAGATATAACACAGAACCTTAAACAGACGGCATAAAAAACATAACATTAAACAGTGTGCAAAAGTGCCCTTAATTAAGCCAAATTAACTGGAAAACAAATAAAGCTTGTGCTTCCTTTTAGTGCGTAGAAAGTGGGAAACAAATAATGATGATTGACAGATAGGGAAGAAAGGGAGAGAAACCTGTTGTGCCTGAATTAGTGATTAGAAGCATGAACAGGAGGAGTATTGAAGTCATAGAAGAGATGGAAGAGCTTTTCCCAGCTGAATGGGATTGAGCCATTTGTGATAATTAAGGAGAGAAAAAAGGTTGAGGAAAGAAGAGATACAAGGGAATGGCAATTAATGTTCCAAAACCAGTTCGTTTATATAGACAAATAAGGCGGCTTGTATTAGATTTTTTTCTCCATTTTCTATGGCGTTAATCACACTAACGGGTCAAGCACTGCAACCACTATCAAGCTAGAAGAACAGCTTTCCCCTTATATGGAATAATCTTAATTAGTGGTCGCCTACCTAGCATTTTGTTAAACTTCTTCACACTTCAGGATTTCTCCCTCTCTTGCTAGTGTTGAAACCATTTAAAAGTAAATTATAAAAGTTCATCTCAATGGACTAGATTGAGGTGAATGAAGAGAAATAAAATAAAAACTGAAGAAAAGAGTGATAAGTGATGTATTATATGATCAAAATGAAGTGAAAATAAGGTAAAAAAAAAAATTATGTATGCATGTTGAGTATTTTTCAGCATTTAATTAATTTTTTTAATAGTTAGGTAGATAGTTTCTTAACAATCAGGTCATTGGTAGGTGTTAAATTTTCTTAAATAAGGTTTTAAATTTGAGTCTTGAATAAAAAAAATATAATTAAAAAAGGAGATTTCATAAAAAAAATTATTAATTAAATTTTCGATCGAGATTAATTATCGACAAAATTGATAAATACTCTTTCATATCAATAATAATATTTATAAAAAAAGGTATTTCCTTGACAAGAGGATAATATGCACATTAAAATACAATTTTCAATAATTTAAATCTTAAATGAATTAGTTCAATTAGGATTGGATTATTAATCAACAGTAATAACTATTATATGGGTATAAATGAATTAAGTCAATGTTCAACTCAAATTTAAATTAAAGACATTAAATATAAAAATTAAATTTTAATTATTCAAAAATATAAATCTTAAATTAAATATTAAATTTTTTGTTGAATCTCTTATTGAAATATATTTTAAACTTATTAAAAGAATAAAATGAACTTTGACATTATATCAACTCTGATACCACTTATTGAAAAATCTAAATGGACATAATTCTGAAAATATATTTATCAAAAAATTACAAACAAATCACACAAGTAAATTTAACATCATACTTTAATCCAAAATCCTAAGACATCAAATTTGTAGATCTTTTTCACTTATATGTTGTTCAACTTGTACATTTTCATCTAATATAAAATTTCACCTTCATACTTTAATCTATCAATATTAACATAAAATGAGGATTTTTTAAATTAAAATTAAGTAAATAGTAAAAAAATTACAATTTTGTAAGTGAAACTTATTTTAACATATGGCTTTAGATATATATAATCCAACTTGATCGCATGACATTATTTTTAAACTTATTACAAATCAAACTGTTTTTAAATGTATCTTTCCTTTTAGAAATGTCAAATTATATATATATATATATTGTAAGCGTGTAAATTGGGCCAATAAAACATAACCATTTATTTTGTAAGGGACCCTTAAAATATGGGCCAATACGGACGAACCTTAAACGGGTCAGAGCGGCCACTTACCCCACTTTAGTCGCAGTTTGATTTTGGTGTGTTTTGCTGTAAGCAGTTGCAATTTGTGAACACAGATGGATTCCCCTCTTGTGGAAGCTAAGGTTGGACTCTTTGTATTTTCCTTTTCTTTGTGGAAGCTAGACCAATAAAAGTCTACCACTCACATTTATTATCAACCTAAGTGGCATAAGTCATGTAGATATTAATTTAATGAAGATTAGAAGTGGAATGGGTTTAGATTTGACTTTAATTTTTCAAATATATGGACTAAATTTTATCTATTTTTCTATTTCATGTAAAATTGTTTTAAAGCAAAAGTCAGTTTTAAAATTTATTTCAAGGTTTGTTTTGTGATCATGTGTTTAAATAAACCAATAGACTTATCTATAAATAAGTTTAAATTACCAAACTTGAGAAATTCTTTAGTTGGATAGTTTAAATATCTCTTTTTCTTCTCCAGCTGAATAAGCTTTAAAAAAAGTTTAACTTGGCTTATTTAACAAATAAATCAATTTTCAAATTAATAAATCATGAGTATGTAGTTAATCTATAGGAAAGTTGGTAAAATAATATGCTTCTAATTTCATTATTTCCATTATTTTGTTGGGGAGTTGATAGATCAAGCAATGCACTAGAGTGCGGCTGCTGCTTCTTGGATCCTCCAAGAGGATTTTAAGAGAGGAGTGGGTTTCTTTACTGGAATATTGAATATTTGTAAAAGGGAATTTTCTCTCTTTTCTTGTGTTTATTTTACATAGATTTCTATGGATATTTTTTTTGTTGTTGAATAGAATGAAGAGAAATATAAGACCAAAATGCTAGCTAGGTAGTTCCGTAGCACGGAGGTAACATGCACATTAGAAAAGAAAATACGTGATCAAAATGTTTGGATATATTTGCATTTATTTATACTTTTTTTAATGAATATTTAGTTCTTGTTTTGTATTTCTATAATTTTAGAATAATTAAATTCATAATTAAGACTAAGATGAGTTCTATATTTTAACATTTTGTTATTACTCAATTTCAATATAATAAAATGTTTCTTTGTCCAATAGAGTTTTCTTATTATTTTACCCGGTACATAATTGATAGTTTCATTCATGTACTACACTGAATTATCAAATTATAAGATAAACATGATTAAGAATTCTGAAGAATCAAATCCAACTCCTTGCTTTCAATCAATTAGTAAATTAAGATGCCTTATTAAATCTTTATATACTTTTATTGACGATTAATAGATTGAGAAAAGGAATTAATCATTAGTGGTTAATAGATTGAGAAAAGGAATTAATCATTAGTGGTTAATAAATTGATAAAAGGAATTAATCATTAGTGGTTAATAGATTGATAAAAGGAACTATTATTAAATTGACATTGCGTAT
The DNA here is from genome assembly GCA_026544285.1 of Pachyrhizus erosus. Lineage (NCBI taxonomy): Eukaryota > Viridiplantae > Streptophyta > Magnoliopsida > Fabales > Fabaceae > Pachyrhizus > Pachyrhizus erosus. Next base: position 10,543 of record JAMLFT010000292.1, read on the forward strand.
TTATTTGGTGGTGATTGACCATTGGTTAAGAACACGTATAATAAAGAACTTGGTAAATACATTAGTAATTGGATAGATAAAATCAGAAGTTCCAGGCTCCCCATAATTAAATATTTTCTTGCAATAATTTCTTTCTTTTTTTTCTTACTTGATTTCTTTCTTTTGACATCTTTTAATTTTGTAACCATTTATATTCTTATTTATCTGTTTAAATAATAATGAGTTAGGTCTCATGTGAATTTGTAAAATTTTTCTAAGTGTTGGAAATACGATCCACTTGTCTATTTCAATTTCTTGAAAATCATGATTTGAATTGAGGTCTAAATTTGACTTGAAGAAAGTTGGCAAGTCATTTGAAAATTTGGAGTAAAAAGATCAAAATAAGGAAATCAAATAAAAGAAGCTCTAATAAATATAAGTTTTTTTAAAAAAAAAATTATTTGTTTTACTTAATTTCTTTCTTGATATCTTTTAATTTTGTAACTAATTTTATTTTATTTTAAATAATAACTAACTGTTGGTGTCATGTCAATTTGTAATTTTTTTTAACTCTTAGAAAATGTTTTCTTGAAAATCATAGCTTAAATTGAAGTCTAATTTTGATTCAAAAAATCTTGGAAAGACATTTGAAAATTTGTAGTAAATATCCACCTTCAAAATCAAGAAAATTGGGAAAGGGAAGCTCAGATAATAGTTAAGTGTCACGTATAATACTTTGAGATAAGGATTCAAATCAAGTAAAAGTTAACAATAATTATATTTAACACACAAATTAAGACAAATGTCAGAATCTCATGAAAAATTGTTTGCATAGCACAATTTGACTATTAAGATTGAAAATATATAAATATTAAGTCCTTGTATTTCATTTTTTTTGTTGTTGAAACACTTGCATCAAACTCTCTACAACATCTATCATGGCTTACATCAATGACTATTGGTTTAAAGAATTGAGTGCAAGCTTTCAACCATTTATTTCAATAAAGCCTTTACATTTTTTATAATTTATGTTCTAGCAATTTATATTGTCAGTTTGTCTTTTTTATTTTGAATCTCTTCATAAAGACCTGATTTGTTGGGATTTAAAATTTAACTAGTTTGCTTTCAAAATTAGAAGATCAACATATCATTTGATTTAAATTGATAAAATTATAAATTTTTTTTTACAAAATCCATTAATATTCATATCAATACTCAAATAAAAGCTTAACCATAATGTCATTATCTAATAAATTTTGATAGCAATTGAGTATAGGATATTGAAGGGGAAATAAACATCACTTACACATACATTTAAAACAAGGAGTCCATGCATCGTTTGATACAAAAGAAGAGTGACAATTTTTAGAGTATAAACCAACACAAACCAATAATACATAAATACAACCATTTGAAAAAAAAAAAAAACATAGTCTTACCCTAACAAAATGATGTTTGAAAAACATACATACTTAACTCACAACCTTAATCAAATCTTTAGACTATCAACCTTTTCTACCACCCTCAATTGTGTTATGAAGTACAACTTGACCCTATACGACAACTAAGGCCACTAAAGTGTGGGATATCACTAATCGTCTCTTTGTCACTATTACTCTCAACTCAATCCTCATTGCCTATATGACTGACTAATGGGTGCCCCCAAAATTCCTTCTAGAATTTCCATTTTCTTGGTAGTCAATCTAGTTTTAACACCTCTAGGTCCAATAGCTAACAAGCTTGATGTCTAATTGGAGCATGGCCCCTAATTAGAATTTTCATTATAGCACTATCGATTGGAGCGACTACAACTCTCTTTCTCTAACTCTTTTAGTTGAAACCTCCAATCTAGATGGAACTGAAGCCATGGATGAAGCAAGGGTAGGTGCTATAAATTAACATGTCTTGTGGTCCACTAAAAGTGAGAGATGTGTATCTTCTTCCATTGGTAAGGCTATAGACCTATTGACACTATCCAAGTCTCTATAGTAAAAGGTTACTCTACTAAAATAATCACTCTTAATGTTGGCATCATTTTCCACTTTGTGAGCAGCTTACTATCTAGGATCCTCTATTGTGATCCAGATACGTCAACATCCAGTCATATCTTTCTTAACATCAAGCAGGGCCACGACCAAAAAGCATAAAAAAAAAGGGTGAGATACAAACTAAGAACAAGTAATAGGAAACATGGTATAACAATGTTAGAGGGATGCCACCTTACATAGTAATTACCCACACTATACGTATATCATATACATGAACAAGAACATTCTCAATATACTCAACATATGAGACATTTCACTTTACTCAATCAAAACACATCAATAATGACTTTCAAATAACTCAATCATATTCAATCACAAATGTAGAAAAATAAGGTCATAACTACATGTTTCAATCATCAACACTCACATTCATTATTAGATAGGGGTTAGTCACTTAGAATGAATGCAATGCATAACCTTACTTTACTAATTATTGTCCTTAAGTATGCGTGAAAAGGGTACCCAATATAAAAATATTTATAGATCATCTTTGGTACTAAGCTATGGAGCAACCCAGAACTTGAAATGACACTAACTTAGGATAACACCAAGTCTAGGGTGGCATTAAGTCTTGGTAATGGACATTGAGTCTTGGAATATGACACTAAGTCTTAGAGGTGGACACTAAGTCTTAAGATGTCATGATGCACGATGAAGTATTAAGTTTTTCCTTTTACTAAATGCCAAGATGAGAGGATGAAATATGGGTTTTACGAAGATAAGCCCTTAATCGTACAAGGCTTCACTTTTTCACAATTCTATTTTCTCATCCTTAAATTTTTTCACAAACTCTTCAAATTATGAATATTTGCACAATAGTTCTTTTAGAAATCAAAAGATGTCACACATGATAATTGAGTCATGAAAGACACCTAAACTCTACCCAAAGGTCTAGGCACTAGTCTATAGGTAAAAAAATTATTTTACAAATCATGAGACTAGATTTTACTTAAAGAAAGGATTAGCGAGGAAAATTAAAAAAAAAAAAAAATCAGTGGACACCTAATCCTTGACAGGATAAAATGTGGTTCACTTAAGAATTCTTGAAATTAAAAAACATGTAGCCCTTAAAAATGTTTTTCCAAAAATAATTTACAAAAAAAGTTCATGAGAATTAGTGAACACCTAGTCTCCAACAAAGTTTTCAAAACAAAAATCTACCATCTTTGTGATCATCATAGATAGTTTGTACATTTTTATCTATTCAAAACAAAATCTACTAACTTAATTTTAATAAAGTTTATTTAATAATCTTATGTACTTAACTCATAAAATAAGTTACTATAGTAACTATAGTTTAAAACATCATGCTTTAATTTATAAAAGGAGTTGTCATAACAAATAATAATTTTAAAAAATTTATCCTCTTATTGTAGTAAAATATTTATAATGTGAATGCATTTGCTAAAGATTCAATTATCTAGCTGAAGTCGTTAAACGAAAATATAAAGATAACTTGTACTTTATATAGTAGTTGTCATCATAGTTACTAGCTTGTCACAATGTTAATTTTAATTTGATAAAATACTAATAGTATGGTTACTTTTGCTTTGAAAACTTAATTTTAATCAATGTATACTAATTATGTATATTTTTTCTTAGAGCATTAAATTATCATTATGTAACAAGATCTTAATTTAAAAGGACAAGAAAATATTAAAAAAAAGCTTTTATAATTAAATCTAACACTTTCAAATTTAATTTTGATATCTAGAAATAAATATGTTTATTGAGACGATGGGATTTTAGTATGCATATGTGTACACCTATATGAGATGGCATGAGCATAAGCTTCAACGGCGAACAACTACTTGTCCTTTGACATAACACAAGGCATTGATATAGTTCTCTTCCTAGGGTTAAAATTTAAGATGTTATACTCTCCATCTTTATTTTTCTGTTTTTAATTCCATGTCTTTAACTTTATGCATTTAATTTCCAACAACATTTACTTGCCTTTCGAATTTACATTTCCAATCTTTTACTCAATTTCAAATTAATTTCAAGTACTTTAATTTAATTTATATTGCTTCTTTTTCATGTACTTTGAGATTCCATTGGACAACTTTACAAACATTTTCAATTTAAGTGTTTTTCTTTAATTTCAACGCAATTGATTTATACTTAATTCTTCTTTAAAATTTTGTAATTTACATTTTTTATTTGTAGGAAAATAAAACAATAGAAAACTAGTGCTTTATACGAACAACACCTATAGCATCATCTAAAACAATAAAATCTAACTTGGATGGATAAGAATCTATAATAATATAGTCATCTAGACTTGAAGCACCATGCTTAGTCAACCAATTGATGCACCCTCCCTTTGCCAAGGCCCCAACCTTCCAAATCATCCAAGAAACTCAACCCCAAGAGCTTAAGAAACAACATGCCCATAATCTCAACCATTAACTCAGTAGCTGGAATTAGTTTTGCAAATACAAACGCATGGTCTTAAGCTTTGACGACTCTTATTTCCAAAACAAAAACAATCCTTCAAAATTGAAAATGTTGGGACAATAAATTGCAAACTTGAACAATATATATCAATCAAACGTTAATGATGAACATTAAATATTAGTACAAAACATTCTAATCTCTCTCATTTTCTTTAAAAAATCCAAGACAAACAGTAGCAATGAAGTGCGATTGTGAATGCTATGTTTCCCCTCACTCATCAAGATTTTCAAATCTGAGTCCAATTGAGCAAATGAAAGAATAAACAAACATTGCCCCATTTGTGATAAGTAGGTTGTGTCAAAAAGAGGCTGAGAAGAAGGTTGTGTCTCGAAGGGGACGCACCATGTGTGGTAGAGTGAGGGTTGTTAAAACTAGCTTCATCGGGGTGAGGTAACTATGTATGAGGAAGGACAAACTAGGAAAGAGAAAGAATGGGGAAGGACAAATTGGGAAAGAGAAAGAAAAAAAAAAATGAAGAAAATTTTGGATCACTGATTTTTTCAATCATTATATCTAATAATGCTAAAAGGCTGATTCACGATGGTAGATATATTAGGGTTTCCCACCCTATACTCCACCTGTGAATCAAATTCTAAGTTGTCACTCTATCTTAAAGTAAGAAGCTTATTTTCATCTCTTATGCATCTCTGATTTAGAAAAATCAAGCTTTGCAATATACATTTTAAGTTATTTTTATATTTCTAAACTAACATTCTTTATGTGTATTCACTACTTGAATCTTTGTTTTTTCCTTAACATACTTTTCAACTATTGTATGTTGTTTACTTAAACTTTGCAATCCTTGATAATTTTGTCAATTACCTTTATCAATCTCAAGAAGTTTCACATACAATTTGTTTTACATCAAAGCGAAATAAACCAAATTATTGGTTTACAAGTATTCATACTTATTAATAATCATTAACTTATCTCTTTATTGAATTCAATTATATGGTAATCAAATAAAAGTTGGTTATTAATTTTTTTTTTACAAATAAGGATCTCAATGTAAACAAAAAATTATTATTTTGACTCAAATACATGTCATTAACTAAAAGTTAAAAGGTGTTGGCTTACCAAAATTAAAGAGGATTTTGATTCTAAATCATCAACACTATCATTTAGAGTCAAATCATGAATGAAATAATTAAGACTTTGAGTAGAATTACAAATTGAAACAACAAAATCCTCGAATGTAAAGTTCACTAACAATTAAAAGAAGTGGTTCTCAAGTTTTGAAAAAAATCTTAAATATTCTTGAGAAAAATTATTATTTATATATGTTTCTTGAGAATCAAAGATTTTCACATTTAATATTAATAAAACTTCCTAAAAATGTTAATTATTTATCACATTGAATGTTCTAATAAGAGTAATATGATATTACTAGCAAGGTCCAACACAATTGGTAGATAATTGGGTTCCTTATGCATGCTAACAAAGGTCAAAATCCTTGATTGTTGTTAACAAACACATTATTTTGACTAAACATAGAAATAATATTTTTGTGTTGCTACTCTAATATTAGAAAATTGAAGATTTAAGAGCATCGAGATTAGAATGTTATTAATGATAGAGATTGAAGACAAAAAACATCAATAATCAAGATGTCAGGGTTGAAAAATATTAGACTTGTACCCTGTAATAAGGATTGAAACTTGTAAACAATCACATATCCAAAGTCTTTATAATGCTCATGGATCGATAAGTTATTACAATGTTTATAACCATCATTTCAATTTCAATTTAGTTATTTTAATTACATTTTATTTTTCGGTTGTTTTTTATTTGATTTTCATTTACATTTACTTAGTGTTTATTTCTTCCTACATTTCTTATCTTAACTCAAACTCTTTTACTTATATGCATTTTTACATTTTTGTATTACTTTACTTTTAATCAATATCTTTGTTTTTAAAGAGATTCTTTGCATGATTTTCTAAATGTGGTTATATATTTGATGAACTTCTATTTTGAATATAAATTTAATTTGTTCTCATAATCAATATTCAAGATCGATAAAAAAATATTTAACCACATACCTATGGTAAAAGGACTTACAAAGGAGGGTGAAGGCCTCCAAAGGAAATACATATCTCCTTCCTTAAATATTCATGAAATTATGTTTGTTTTACAAATACAAGTGTACTGTAAACAATTGTGCATATGAATAAAACTTTGTTGGGAGGTAAAACCCACTTTGATGATCTCAACATCTTGAGGGATTAGTCTAATGACTTTTAATTATGGAAATACCTTACTTTTAATAACAACAAATAAGAGTAACATGGTATTTTTATAGCATTAAAACTTGTTTTAACTCGAGAAAGTTGGATTCTCACATCCTTTGTAAAAACAATTTGGTGGGAAACATAGGTAAAACAATTATTGAGAAACAATTTTCTTATTAATGTTATTTTTATTTAGTAAACTAAATACATGAAAACAATATTCCTAACTTCAAATTCTTAGGAAACTAAAAAAATTCCTTATATCAAATGCTCCTAAAGTCATGAAAGAGTTGTTTTCTATAAAAATTAGAGTTTTCTCTTTCTTGTTAATGAGGATTTTTGAACCTTTTGTGATTGTGGGTATTGATTTGTTTGGTTCTCTTATATGTAGAGAGGGTCTTGACTAAATTTTGGAGAGTTGCTTTATCTTGAGAAAGACGTAGACTTAGTTATACACTACTACATAATTCAAGCAAAGTCGTAAAATGTCTTAAATAAAAAAACTTAGACAACAATTTAGTCTTTTTTTTTTGTTCATGTTTGATGTTTGCATCAACATATGATCATTGCAAATAACTTCCTTATAACCTCAAACTCTTGTCTCCAATTTGTCTATTTGAAGACTTAGTTACTTTGACATCTTCAAATATGACAATCTTGATTTCGAACTTCATCTCAAAATTGACTATCTCATTATTATTTCTTGAATTGACTTCAAACTTCAAAATTCAATTTAAAATATAGTCCTACACAAATCAAAATGAACTAGTTGATTGTACTTTTCAATTGTTAAAATTTTTTACACATTATTGTCAACAGTTCCAAAGCTATTTAAGCTAGGTTTAGGTTCTAAAAACTAGTTTAGTTTAGTCTTTTATTAAGTCATAAAAGGAGTTGAGTTTATTCTAAAGACATTATCCAATTAATAAAAATGATAAATTATTTTTCGTCCCTCTATTTTACTTATACATCCTTTCCTCTTGTTAGTAATTTTTCTGCAAAAGTTTACTCGTTATAGAAATTAAGTTTTGAAATTTATTTTTTAATATTTAAATGTTTCGAAAATTAGTTTTCGTAGTGTATTTAATACATTCTCGAAACTAATAAAATATTAATACTTCTGAAAAATAATCCATGTAATACTTAGAATAACTCCACTAATGATTATTGATCAGGCATTTTCATGATGCTATTATCGGTGATTTTGTTTTTTTTTTTTGGCTCTATCGAGATAATATCTTACATGGGTATTGTATGGGACATAACTATCGTGATTTTCATTTTGGAAGAGAAAGGTGGCATGACTTTGGCCATCGTTTTGCTACATATCTTAGCAAAGGTAACAAGGGCAATGGAATTCTCTTAATGGTTGGATGTCTTCTTTGGAAACTCCACACAATTCCCAACTTTGGAAGGAGATGGAATTGTAATTGGTATTCAAGCAAATTTCGAAAAAAAGTTTCATAAGCACTAAAATTTTAATACTTCCAAATTTTTTTTTGGATAAATTATGTAATACATTCTACAAACTAAATCCCGAAAATTATACTAACAACCGAAATGCATCCCAAAATTTAGTTTTCTAAAAAGATACTTTTGAAAAAAAAATATAAAATATGCAAAAGTGTAGTATATGAGTAAAAGCAAGGTATTGTGGAAAGTAATTCCCATAAAAATTATTCAGGTTTAGTTAAGGCTAAACCCGTTTCATAGTCTGGTCCCGAATCAAGTAATAATAACAGCTTTATGTACTCTAGAAACAATTAACTTGACCAAAAGTGTGGAAAAGTGATATACAGATTCTCCTAACAAACTCAAAAAAGCCAAAATGTCCATTTGATTTAAGAAAAATATTTTACATTAACGTTCTCTAACAAAAAATTTATATGTAATTTCAAGAACTATTAAGCGTGAATGCAATTTATTTAAATATTATTTTCTATTCGGAATCTATTTCAAGAATTTGAGCAGGGGAACTAGATATGAAGGCAATTCATTTACATTGCAGTTCCATAATTGGCTCATTTCTTTGACAAATGAATATAACTACCATTTCCTAGTAATACACAGGAAGGTGCCAAATAGTTTACAATAGCAATCAAATTTCTCATTTGGTAATGTGATTTTGCAGTATTCCATGCCTAGATCCAAGGGACTCGCATTAAAGCAGCCGAAAATTCCTGTAACTTCAAATGCCGCCAGCTCTTCTTGATACATAAAGTTTGTCATGTATACTATTGAAAGAGATTTGGCCTAGTAAATCAATGCTGCGCAAGTTTATAGGAAGATATTTAAAGGTCCACCTGATTTTAAAAATAAAGTCTTCTCATATCCCTAAGCAACTTGTCACAAACGGCATCATTATGAGCCAAAAACAGTTCAGCTGCTTCTCTAGTATCAAAACTTCCCCCTTCAATAAAGTAGCTTCCCTCGTCTTTCACAATAATTCCATGTTCACACGCCAAATCTAAGACCTCTGACTCGTGGCAAAAGCCTTTTCCAAACTTGATACCCAGTTCAGCCTTTTTTGTTGCCGCTGGTGCTAGTTTGTTTTTTATCACTTGCGCACAGATCAAAACACCCTCTACCTGAAGCACCAGATATGAGAAGAGAACAAAAGAATGAAAACAAGATAAGAGAGGGTGTTTAGGAAAGAAAGTGAGAAATTGGGTAACTTTCCATGTTACTAAACAGCAATAACAAACAAAAGTAGCATATTAAAGTGGCAGGACTGAGAATGAGAAGTCTTCCTCAACAGAATAATATAGAGCATACTAAAGGTGGCAGGACTGAGAATGAGAAGCCTCCCTCAACAGTGTAATATAGACTACCCGGTTGGTCAAGTCCCAACAGTACCTAAAGAACTAACCTCATCGTCAGTTTTGATCAATCTCATTCTTGAAAGTCTCAAACGAACAGCTGCATAGAATCTCAAGGCATTTCCACCACAAGTGACTTCTTCCATAGGTCCACATTCCTTAACTGATTTTGGACTAAATCTAATCTGTACATGAAAGATAGTATTGAAAGATAAATCTAATGGTTCTTTGGTATATCTTATTAATCGACATTCAAACTACAAGGTGCATTACTGTTCAAGAAACAAGGTTTCAACCTGATTAATGAAAACAATGAGCGTTTGAGAGTGAGATAATGAATAATGAATTTTCCGCAGTGCTTGAGTCATCATTCGTGATTGTAGATCTTGATTAGTGCCAACTCCTAATTGATCAAGTTCACTTTTGGGGACGAGGGCAGCAACCTGGAGTGGCATAATTATCTTATATTGATGTGAGTAAACAAAAGATGAAATGTATTCGAGTATCTAGAAAATATCTCATAATAACACCATTGTATCTTATGAATATTTTAGGGTATATTAGATGACCTCTTAGGGGTGACTTCCATATTTCATTATATTTTCTGTTTTGTATTGTATATCACATCAAATCAATATCAATTTCAGATTATAAAGCTTATTCTCTCTTTTCCTTCTTCTCTACCTAATCCTACAATTTCAACAAAATGATTGAAAGTGATGAAAATGAATAGGAGGATCCATAAAGCTAGTTTAAATACTTAGATGAAGGTTTATTACTGCTGTAATTGGGGGCATGGCTCTTATCTTGACAGTCAAGCACTACTATTGGATCTCATGACAGATTCGACGCAGATGAATTTCACAAAAAATGTCTGTTTTGCTAACCTAATGAGAAAGTCTCCTGAATAAGGGGATAATTTATTTTTGGAGAGAATTTTCTTCTCGTTTCTAAAATGTTGCAGCCATTTAAGGCATGCTCAACACGAGTTATGAGAAAACAGCCAGCATGGTTATGATTAAAAGCAACGCAATCTAAATCCACCCCACTGGACCATATCCTCATGCAATATAATAGGTGTTATAGACAAAATACAGCGACTTACACTATCAATCACAATCACATCTACAGCACCACTTTTTGTTAATGTATCAACCATGCTTAACAAATTTTCAGCACAATCAGGATGTGATATAAGAAGGTTTTCAGTATTTATGCCCATCGATTCCATAAGTGAGAAGTCCAATGCATTTTCTACATCAAGATATGCACAATATCCTGAAAACAGAATACGCAGAAACTATCAAATTGAAAGGACATAATAAGCTTAAACACCACACTCCAACAGAAATAGGGCACCGAGTGAAGAATATGATTGAGCATCTTGCAGGTGTCAATTGACAAGAAATAACACAAATTTAACTTTTAGAGGCAAATTAATGCATTCCATGCATGCTTACACTCCAGTATTGTTATGATGAGCAAATTCAATAAAGTATAAAAGCTTAGATCATGATAATCACCAAGAAACTAACCTACTTCAAATGAAGGAAAGACTTACAGCTGCCTTCAATCCATTTTACATATTTTACAAATTTTTCTTCAATATTCTACCTCCAGATTATTTGCTTGGTTTGAAATTCAAACAAGATTCTTCTTTATACCTAAATTCTTTCTCTATGCATCACTTTTGAGAAATCATAAAATGATATGCTGCCAATTATAGCAAAAATAATAATTGATGACAGTTTACGACTTAAGAGCTCATAAGTTTCTGTAGTGACATAGAGCCTTAAACTGCACATTTGCCGCTTAAAGGAAACAACATAACTGCAAAATAAATTCTAGTAACATGATTGAAGAATTTACACATGTTGAAACTTAATACAAGTCAGGGTGGCAGGAACTGTGTATATACAGTTTGATGTATATTTGACCTCTCAAGCATCTATATTTAATTCTTCCTCCATTTTTTTTATCTGTCCACTTAGGAAGTTAACACATTAATAAATGTAATTAATATCCTTGTTTGTATGAAAATTATTATTAACTTCCTCTTCTCCCGTTTATAATAAGTGTGAAAAGTATTTAAGAATTAAGAAGAGATAAGGGCATGATTAAGAAATAATTAATATTGTCTTGAACTTCTAAGTGGACAGATAAATAGAAACAAAATCTCCTATCAAAAGTGGACAGGTAAAAAGAAATGGAGGGAGTATAGCACAAAGAAAATATTTTTAATAGCAAGCTCCAAAAGTTCATTATATTGCTTAGCTAAGAATTGATTATAAATCCAATCCATTATTAACAACATCAGTACTCATAAGAAACTTAAACAGAAATCTTTGATAAAGGCATAAACAGACTTTTCCCCCCCAATAAAACTAATTACTAATCGAGAACTTATTTATATACTAGAAATGGGTTTAAAAATCTGAAATACTGAAATTCTGATAAGTACCTCCAAGCTTTTGAGCTTCTTTAATAATTTGAAGTGCAAGTGTAGTCTTACCAGCTGCTTCTCGTCCATAAATTTCCACAATTCTACCCTAAAATGTTGTAATGCAATACATATTAGGAAATTAGTTAATATGATGGGAAAAAGAATCCTACGCTAGAAGTAAGAATCATCATTTCCAGCCAAGACAGTTAAGTGCCCATCTGGAAAAGTTTCACCAACCCAAGACCGTTTGATAGTTGACAAAGCATTTAAGTGCAATATTTCAAATTTAAAGTAATAATCTATCATCCATTAGTTAAGATCTGGGGATGTGAGAGTGGGATAGTATATCAAAAGAAGAGAAAGGCTGCTCCATAGGGAAGAAAAAAATACATGTCGTTAGTCAAGTTCATGTGGTTTGCTGCTTTAAACAGCCGACTAATTCTGACAGTGAATAATACACATAATATCGTTAAGAGGCTTAAAGAAAGATTTCCTTTGGCTGCAAAAGTTCCAAATTCTGACAGACACTCTCTAAGTTTATCATCATTAACAATGCAAAGGGGAAGTGGGAAACTATTCTAAGCTTCTATCTTTGCAGATTAATAGTGGGAGGATATTACGTGGGAAAGGGAACTAAGATGAAGAGAAGGAAAGAAAGGAAGACTAGTTCTATTGGGGAACTTATGACCCCTGAATTCCTTGTCTGAATATATTTATCTATACCTAAATACCAATATTCGTATTAATATTGACTAGTAAATCCAGAGCATTTAAGTCCATCTAATCATCAGAGAAAAAGCAAATATATGTTCTAGTGCTACTGCTACACAATTTCACTGGGTCATCCACCAGTAAACTGTGAGCACATGATACATATCCCCATCTTATAAATGTGCAACACATTTTCTTACACCAAACAATTGTCTAAACTCTACAGAACAGATGCACAAGTCCTATTTTCACCTTTGGTAATCCTCCAATTCCCAGAGCTAAATCAAGCTTCAAGGAACCTGTAGATATAACACGTGCTCGGCGTATACCAAAAAACTTATGCAGAGATAACATTGTTTCCTTGCTAAACTCACTAGCAAGCTTTGAGACAGCCAAGGAAAGTGCATTATCTTTCTCTGCTGCTTTGACATCATCATGGGTTACATCACATTCTAAATCTGAAGCTTCAGCTGAAATGCTTCCAATTGTTAACACATCATTTACTATTATTTTGAAAACATAAGCACCTAGTATTGTCAAAGAATAAGGATGAAAGTGATACATGTATTCATACATTCATACAAGCAGAGAAAAAGAGAATGACACCCACAGAAAAAAGCCAGCAAGAATTCATGCCAAATAGACACAAAAATACACAGGTACATTATGAGAGATGGAAACTACTGAACTAGTACCTGCAGTAGAATGAGAGCAGGCATTCAGGCCAATCCTAGTCATTATTTCTTTACCTCCACTCTGGGAAAAGGAAAAAGACATAATTTGTCACAAAGGAGGTGACAACGATTTAGAAAATACCCACTTGGAGGAAAGGGAAACTTGCAAACACAATAGAAAGAGACAGAAATTAAAAAAAAAATTAAAGGAAAATAAAATGTACAAGTTTCACTTAATTAAATCCATTAACATTTTGAGAGAACACATCTAATCCTAAAACAAGAACTCATATCAGACTCAACGATTAACAATGCTTTCAATTTACAACATTAGATGTATCCAGCTCAATAGAACTATCAAATTGAATCCACAAATCTATTCCATTCAGGAGCATAGCTTCACCAATTTTGCTCTTCTAATTTTATTTTTTTGGTTCAAGGCCATCAATATTCCATAAGAGACAATACAATTCGAACTAACTAGTACAATTACGAGCGAAAAAGTTATTTCTCCAAACATTTGCCTTAGTTGTATACGCAGGGTTCAAATTGCAAGTCACTGGTTAAGCTGCAAGAAACCTACCTGGTATATTCTCTTCTAATTTAACAAACCTATATTAACTATAAAAAAAAAAAACACTTCAATAAATGAGACGTAACGACGTTTTATAATTAACAACACACGTTTACAGTGAGTCCATGAGTAAAAGAAGAAGGTGTTGGTAAGGCAAAAAGTAAGAGTGAGAGGTTTTGGAAAAAGTAATAAAAAGAAGAGTGAAGAAAATGTATTGGCAGTGAGTGGTGTAGAGAGAGAGAGACCTGGCAGAAGGGGGAGAGGAGAGAGGAAGAGAGTAAAGGCCTAGCGAAGCTATGGAGACGAGGCAAAAGAGTCATTTTCATGAAACAGCGAAGGCGTGTGGTGGCGGTTACGACTTCATATACATTTGAGACAGCGCGCTATGTTCTTTTCTTCGATCTCAGCTTACCTAAGTAGAGTTGTAAGATGGTAACCAAGACAAGGGTTTTTGGCGCTCCAATCAAGTGAGGGAGGCAGATACAGCGCCAAACTTAAACTGAGGTAAACGCTGCCTTCCCACACTAAAAAATTAAGACAAAGGAAAAGGGCAGAAACATACATGTACTACAATAAATGCAACTAATTTCTCATCTCATCCATATTTTTTCTTCCTCTACTATTATATTTTTTTATTTTTTTATTTTTAAAATATAAAAAATGAAAATTAAAAATTTTAATTAACATTTTAAAAAATTTTAAATATAAAAAATTAACATGAAAATTTTAAATCATAATAAATTAAAATAAACAAATATAAAAATTTGAAAGGATAAAATAATGTTTTATTTTTTAAATAATTTTGTCATTTTAAAAATTTAATTCAATAATATAATTAAAATAATTAATAAAAAATGTATGACAATATTTTTTATATTATTGATATTTTTAATTATATTTTAAAAATTATAAAATTACTAAAAAATATTATTTTAATTTTAAATTTTTAAGTTTTTTCATTTTGGTCAATTATATTTTAAAATTATTATTTTAATATTTTTATTTTAAAATTTTCAATTTCATTTTTTATATTTTTAAATAAATATTTTTATCTTTTTCATAAAAAAATTAAAATAAATTTTCTTAAAAATATAAGGATAAAATTAAAAAATTTTAAATATAAAGAATCAAATATAAAACCATAATGGATCTAAAAGATATTTTAGTCCATTACTTATTATATTTTTTATTTTTTTTCTATACTTACATATCTCAACTTTTATATAGAAATATGAAAAAGGAAATAAAAAATTTGTGTTTCTGATTTTATAAATATTTTTTGAAAAAATATTTTTTATTTCTAAAAAAAGTAAGAATATATTAATGCAATTTCTACACATTATTTTATTAAATTAAGCCATGTAAATCAAAGATAATAATATCAATAGAAACTCCAAAAAAGTGAATTTAAAAAGAACATAACTAACCTACTCGGAATAAAAAACTTATGAAGCAGGATATGTTTTCATTAACATTTTACTTTTAACATATGTCTACTAGATTAATTTTCTATTTTCAAAAAGTAATGCTATATTTTCATGTTTTTATAAATTTTCTTGCTAATTTATAAAATTTATAAAAACTCCTTTGAAGACATAAAAATATTACAGTGAAGGAGTTTTATTATCCATAATTATTCTAATTAACTCAAGTAAAGCAAGATTTCATGTTTAAAAAACTATATTTTCCTTTAACAAATAAAAGAATTTATAAAATGTTTGATTTTGTTTCTGTTTTTAAATTTACCGACCAGACCGGCTCTTAGGTGGTGGAAGCGTTGACTGGCCTTTCCCACGAACGACCCTTCTCACTTCACAATAAAATCCAATTTGTGTTGTTCAGTGCAACACGCCAAATCAAAGCGCATGACGAGACCAGACATGGCTGCGGCAACGGCGATCTCTCAGCTTGGCTGTTTCTCCGCTGTGCACCGTAGCTTGCACCTCCGGCGGCGCTCGCTTCTATACCCTTCCCCTCGCTCCAAGGTCCTTCTCCTCTTTCCAATTTTCGAATAATTTATTGTCACCGTCTCTTGGAACTTGTTAGGGTTCGTGTTTAGATGCACGCGAATGTAGAAGGTATTGCGTAGGTCCTGAATTATATATACTTTGTCAAGGGATGTTTGAAGTAACACTGTTGTAAAATTAACTGAATTCTTGCTTCGAGAACTTTAATGTCCAATGAGACCTTGTGTTAGTATCATAATTATTAGATTCTTAGGTAGGGATTTTATTGACTATATGAATTGGCTCACTGTGTACATTTCATGCCTGTTTGTGTCGTTTGAATTAGCTTGTTTTGTAAAAATATGTGTGATCACATTTTATTTGCGACTTCTTGATGTTTTATTTTTATTGATTATTTCTTCCTAATTTGTCTTTCCCAAACATGATATTATTGTTGAAGATGGTGCTTTTTGTTCATACAGTTGGTTTTCTGATTTTGTTGGTTTTAGTCACAGGATTTTGTATAACTCTGTTCTTTCCATACCAGATTACTGAGAAAAAGAGAAGCATTAACATAAATCCATTGCAATTTTTTGAAATATACAGTTATTGCTGTGTGTGTGTGTGTTTCGTTATGTCTATCATCCATTTTCCTCTATTGAGTTATTTCCTTCTAGGTATTACTCTGCCGTACTACCTTGCTTGCCTTCTACTTTTGACTTTATTGCTGTTAAGCACACATAATCTAAGTCTTTCAAATTCGGTATGCACGACTGCTTATATGTAAGCCCCTGATTGGAAAAATTTTCCATAAGCACTTGTAAAAGAAAATAAGAAGAAAAAAGTGAAATAAACTGCTCCCACAAGCTAAAACTAGCTTATGCAGAGGTCAAAATCAGCTTTTGGAGAAACTAAACAAGAGAGCTTTTACAAATTAGCTTGTGCATTACTTAAACTTGTAGAAGATGTTTATTTAATTTTTTCTTCTCCTATAAGTGCTTATAGAGAAGTTTATCCAAACAAGGCCATAGACATGTTTCTCTGCAAGTACTGGATATGAAATATTATTGATCAATGATCATATATGTTTGTATGTATATCATAAAGGAGTGCTGGAAGGCCAACTTGAATATTATTGACCATGTTAAATGTTTATATGTATTTTTTATATTTATTATCTTATTTGTCAATTTGTCCTTTTTTGCTGTAGTTGTTCTGTGTGGGTGCCCAATCTGCACCTCTGTCATCTTTTGTAGTTATTTTAACTTTGTTTCATATATATATATATATATAAAGCTTCAGTTGAGTCAAAAGACTTGAACCTTACAAAATATTCCCAATCTTCAAACTTAAGTTGGTATCAGAGCAGGTATGATCTCGCTCTACAATACTAGTTGCGGTTTGTTGGAAAATGTCGTCTGTCACTATTCGCTGACAATTTTTTTAGGAAAGTCTAGGGTGGAAGCGCCTTGTCGAGTGCGACCTAACCCAACCAATATCGGGTTGAATCACCAATCCATGCACCCCCACACGCATCTTATTTCTTCACTCTATTCAGCGTGTGCACTTCACGTGTCAGCCAAATGCTGTCAGAACTTTTCCGCAACACCACCACTCCACTCATTTGAGCTTCCTTACTCCATTTCGAGGATTGTTTGGCTATTTTTCTTGAGTTTGGTTGGTGGGTTCAACAACGCTTTTTCTTCTTCCTTTGTGTTTGGTCTCTATATTGTGAGTACTATGACAACCACTGGTTTAGTAGGGTCTACTTAAGACTTGTTTTTTCTATCTCTAGAACACTCACCATTACTATAGAGAAACCCAATAGTAAAAATTATCTTTCATAGTAAGCCTATGTGCAATTGTGGTTTCTTGGTCAAGAGTACCATGATTGTCTAGAAAAAGAGACCAGTGAGATATCAAGTGAAATTAGGGCCCAGTGGCAAAAGCTTAACTTTCAGCTTTGTGCAGTACTATAGTAGTTAATTGAACAAAATATTTTAATAACACTTAGAACATTCAAAACTTGGTGCACCTTTTGGAAGAAAACTCAAAATAGTTTTGCTAATGATGTTTAACAGCTATATGATTTAGTAAACAGGTTGGCTTCTCTCAAGCAAACTAATCATGATATGATCTCGCATGTTGCTCAAGCTCAAGCTGTAGTTTAAGAATTAAAGGTGTTCCTAGAGGCTAATTCCTTGGAGGGGATAAAACAAAAACTTGATAGACTATATATGGTTCTGATTATATGGACTTTGCACTCAAATTTTGATCATGTTTGTGATCAAATTCTGACTGGTCATGAAATTTCTTCCATGGACAGCCTAGTTACCAGGCTTCTATGTGTTTCTACTATGATGATAAATGAGACTACAATTGAAGTTATTGAAACCTCTACAATGGTGGCCACTCGTGGAAGAAGAGGTCCTAATCACCATGGAGGACGTGGTAGTAGAGGTGGACATCCTCAATGTACATACTGCAAGAGAATGAGTCATGCCTAAGACACTTGCTACTCCTTGCATGATTTTCCTGATAAGGCAGCACATGTATCTAAATCTGGAAAACTTGAACCAAAGTTTTCTAATGAAGAGTATGAAGAATACTTGAGGCTGAAATCTAGCAATCAAGCCTAATCCTCAATGGCAAGTGTCTCAACAACCTATATTTCACAATCTGTGAAAGGTGAAAGTCCTTGGATAGTTGATTTAGGTGTTTCTAATCATATTTTTGGTAATAACTCATTATTCTCGTCTATTTCTCTATTTAAGTTTCCTCACATGGTTACCTTAGTCAATGGTTTCAAGATTGCATCTCAAGGAGTTAGTCAAGTCTCTCATTTTTCTTTAAATTTAAATTTTGTTTTATACATTTTTATTTGTCCTTATAACCTGATAGTTCTAAGCCAATTGACATGTTCTTTAAATTGTTCAATAACATTTTATGTTGATTCCTTTGTCATATAGGAACGTGGTACATGTTGTTTAATTGATGTAGGACATGAATCACAAGGCTTGTACTATATGGAAACCAATTCTTCTGTGTCTTGTTCTGCTATCTCATCTCCAACACTTTTGCGTTATCATTTAGGTCACCCTAGTTTGGCAATGTTAAAGATGATGGTCCTTAGTCTCAAACAATTTTAGATGTTAGATTTTGAATCATGTCAATTAGGCAAACATATTTAATCTTCTTTTCCTAAGCAAATTGGAAAGAAAAAAAATGTAACTTGATTTTTTCTATGATTCATTCAGATATTTTGGGACCAAGTCATGTTACATCTTTTGATTTAAGATATTTGTTACATTTATAGATGAATATTCTCGATGTACTTTGACATATTCAATGAAACATATATTTGAACTTTGGTCTATTTTTATGTCTTTCTTCAATGAAATTAAGAACCAATTTAGAAAAACAATCAAAATTCTTAGAAGTGATAATGCTAAAGAATATTTTTCTAGTGAATTTTCTTCTTTTTTACCCTCACAAGATGTTTTACATCAATCAACATGTCTTCACACACCACAACAAAATGAAATAGCAGAAAGGAAGAATCAACATTTAGTAGAAATTGCACACACATTAATGCTTAGTGGAAATGTTCCAACACATTATTAGGATGATACAATTCTCACTGTTTGTTTTTTAATAAATAGAATGTTGTCTTCATCTTTTGAGAATAAAGTTTCCTATTCAATAATTTTTCCAAATAAACCTTTATATCATGTCTCTTGCAAGGTCTTTGGTTGTACGTGTTTTGTTCATGATGTTTCTCCAAGTCTTGATAAACTTTCTACAAGAGCTATCAAATGTGTGTTTCTTGGATATTCACATCTACAAAAGGGATAAAAATGCTACTATCCAACCACTAAGAAATATTATATGTCAACAGATGTAACCTTCTTTGAAGAAACTCCATTCTTCTCCATGCAAGACCTCAATTCTATACAACAAGTTTTACGTATTCATCATTAAGTCCAATGGTTTCTCCCATTTGTGAGACTCTTGATCAAGAAGAAGTTCAACCACATTCTTCAACAGATAGTCTACCTGAATTATCTTTATCTCCTCTCATTGTATATCAATGTAGGACATAGATAGCTAGTTCCATAGTGCATGATGATCCTCCTAGTTTATGTCCTTCTTCATTAGTCATCTCGACAACAAATCCTTCTCTATTATCACCTCATGATGAAAATTCAAGTTGGTGAATTGCTCTTAGGAAAGGTATTCAGTCTACTCGAAACCCTCACTCTGTTTATAACTTTTTGAGTTACTATCGTTTAACTCCCTTATATTTCTTTTTCCTTTCCTCTTTGTCTTCCTTTGCCATTCTTAAAATGTTTATGAAACACTTAATCATCTTGGATGACAACAAGCCATGATTGTTGAAATGCAGACTTTTAAACATAGTGGTACATGGGAACTAGTTTCTCTCCTTCCCGGAATGAAAACAGTTGGTTGCAGGTGAATCTATGTTATCAAAGTTGGTACTAATGATGAGGTTGATCGTCTTGAAGCTTGATTGGTAGCCAAAGACTACACTCAGATTTATGGTCTTCATTATGGAGATATCTTCTCTCTTATTGCTAAGATAACTATTGTTCGTTTATTTTTTTTCATGCCTGCTATTCTTCATTGTCTTCTGAATTAGCTAGACATTAAAAATGTCTTTCTTCACGATGAATTGTAGGAAGAAATTTATATGAAACAACCTCCTGGCTTTGTTTCTCAAAGGGAGTATGATCTAATATGTAAACTTCGTCACTCTCTTTATGGACTTAAAAAATTTCCAAGAGCTTGGTTTGGAAAATTCAGTTTTGTTGTGCAGAGTTTTAGGATGAAATGCAGTGAAGTGGATTATTCTATTTTTTATTGTCACACTTCTTCTGGAAAATGTGTCTATTTAGTTATTTATGTTAATGATATAGTAATAACAGGAAATGATGCTACTAGAATCTCCCACCAGAAGCAACATTTAATTAGTCACTTTTAGATGAAGGATCTTGGTTGCCTTAAATACTTCCGTGGTATAGAGGTGGCACAATTCAAGGAAGACATTGTCATTTCCTAGAGAAAGTATACCTTGGATATTTTGGAAGACACATGAATGACAAATAGTCTCATGGACTCAAAAGTTAATGTTAGAGCAAGATAAACCTTATTTAGATCTAGAGAGGTATAGGAGATTGGTGGGGAAACTCATCTACCTCACAATCACCAGACTCGATATTTCCTTTTCAATTGGCGTAATTAATCAATTCATGCAGGCCCTTCATGTTGATCACTAGAATGTTGTTATTCATATTCTCAGGTATATCAAAAAGGCTCCAAGACAAGGACTTTTGTATGAAGATAAAGGTGATACTCAAATTCTTTGGTATTACGATGCTAATTGGATAGGTTCTCCTAATAGACGTTCTATTACAGGGTATTTTGTTTTCATTGGTGGAAATGTTATTTGTTGGAAGAACAAGAAACAAAATATTGTTACTCAATCTAGTGTAGAAGCAGAATATAAGGTTGTGGTCTTAGCCACTTGTGAGTTGGTGTGGATCAAACAACTTCAAGAACTAGAGTTTTGTGACATTCAGCCAATGAAACTGTATTGTGATAATCAAGCAGCCCTCCACATTGCCTCCAATCCAGTATTCCATGAGAGGACTAAACATAGAAATTGATTGTCATTTCGTGAGGGAGAAGTTACTGTCCAATGAGATCAGGACTGAGTTTGTTGGATCAAACAATCAACTTGTTCACATTTTGACTAAATCTTTAAGAAGGCCTCGGATTCAATTCATATGTTCCTTGCTTGGATCATATAATATGTTTTAGCTTGATGGGGAGTGTTAAATGTTTGTATGTATTTTTTATATTTATTATCTTACTAGTCAATCCGTCCCTTTTCTTTTCTGCTTTAGCTGTTGTGTGAGGATGTCCAATCTGCACCTCTGTCACCTTTTGTACTTACGTTAACTTTGTTTTGTGTGTATATATATATATATCTATATATATATAGATATATGCACACATATATAAAAAGCTTCAGCTGAGTCAAAAGACTCAAGCCTTACAAAATATTTTCAATCTTCAAACTTAAGTGAACACATACAGAATATGTAATTCTATTGAGAACACAAAACTTATAAGTGCCTTGCAGAGTGCTGGAAGTTAATATGATCAAGTATTCAAGTTGGCCTTAATGATGATAGATTGTATTGTTTTTTCACATTTAGGGGAAAGTCATATTAAGTCTATATGCCTGCACATATCTCTCCTTTGTTATTGGAAGGCATAGTGCTAGTCATTATGGACTGGCTTGAATAACAGCATAAATAATATGTTTTTGTTAAATAGAAGTTTGCTAGAGCAATTTTTGATATTGATACTAAACAGAAAGCATATCTCATTTAGTTATCAGTTGTTATGAGTCTGGAGAGGCATGACACAGATACTGCTGGGTCTGATACCAAAAATACACTAAGTTATTCAGCTGATGTATCAAAGCTACATGTCGAAGAAAAGCAGAACTCATATTCAACAAATGATGACCATGATGCTGAAAAAATAGGTTTTGGAGAGGCAACACAGGAAAGTGTTGATCAACCTAAAAGGACTGCAAAGATTCATGACTTTTGTTTGGGCATTCCCTTTGGTAAGTGTTTCCTTGTTAGATAATTTGCATGTTAGGCAACTTTAGTGTTAAGTTATAATGCATTTCACTTACAGTGTGCTTGGTTTTGGGAAATGGAGGGGGAGGGGAGTTTCTTTTTTTGGTTAAGAAACTTGGAGGAGAGGGGAGGAGAAATGGAGAGCTAAAGTCCCTCCCTGCATATGCTTGTTTCCCTGAAAATGTCTCTTTGCTATTACTCTTCCATTTTTTTGTTTTTTTGGACGGGTGGGGCGTGTCCTCAATATGATGTTGTAGTAAATTAAGTGAAAGATCTTTCAATAATATATTGAATTGATTTATGTTAGAACACCACTCACAATGCCTGGCTGGCCAGCTCTCAGCAATGCCTAAGTCTAACTAACTAGTGTCAGCTCATCATAACTCACTAACTAACTCCTGCTAACCAGCTTCTTGATCTCTCTTCTTTTTCCATACTATTGGCCCATCTCTTCATGCTGTCCACTGTAACTGAACCTTGGGTCCTAACATTGCCCTTCCTTTTATCTCTGTCTTTCATATCCTAGACACTTCTCTTAATCAATCCAGTAGACATCAAAACAGAGTGGGTGTGGCTCTCCCTGTCCTCGCTCCAACCAAGGACTTGACTGTTTGAGTTGACTGAAACAATTCAACAATTTATCATTTCATTTTCCCCTAGAATTTACAATTTAAGTTGTTTATTAGAAGTTTAGATCGAGTATGTAGAGTGTGGAATTTCTCACTGCAACAAAAGCGAAGGCTGTTTTTCACTCAATGAACTCAGGGTAAAATAGGTGATGGAAACCCTTTCATCTTCTCCATTGAGACTCTCCAATGTTGGAACAATATTGGGACACCAGTCACAATGATAAAGCAGAGAGATAAGATCTAAGATCAGGAAGAAAAATTATAAGTGTTATTCACTGTAAGAGCTTGGACAGAAAACCAGAGCGTGAGGCTCATTTAGAGATTGTATCTCTGCCTCAAAAAGTAGAAATCCTCCATATCTCCTGCATGCCTGAAACTTCTTTTAAGTTTTAACTAACTGGTCATCTCTCAACAATGCCAAGCCAACTAATGCCAGCTCAACTTACTTACACCTGCTAACTAACAAGCTTCTTGATCTCTCTTCTTTCTCCTGTAGTATACTTTCTAGACCCTTGGTCCATCTCTGTTATTGTCTACTTACTGATTTGTAACTGAACCTTGGGTCCAAACAATTGACCTCAGAAAAGGCTTTATGAAGTTTAGTTTTATATAGATTATGGCTTATTAAACTTTTTACATCTACATGGTAGTTTAAAATGGAACATTTGCTAAACAGGGTATGGTATTGTGGGTGACCTGTTTTTTTTGTGACTCGTGACATCAATAATATGGAAATGTGGTACATTATTTCAGTACAGAAAGAAAATTTATAGTGTTCCCTTTTAGGAAATTACTCCCGTCCCCCTTAAAGATGTTATATCTTATCTTTATCTTTTATTGTAGGTGGATTTGTTTTAACTGGAGGGATTGTTGGGTTCCTTTTTTCACGGAGTCCTGCAACACTGAGCAGTGGTGTGCTCTTTGGTGGTGCTTTACTATTCCTCAGCACCCTTAGCTTGAAGGTCTGGAGGCAAGGAAAATCGAGTTTACCATTTATTCTTGGTCAAGCAGGTATTTGATTTAAGCAGCATTAAGATATCATTGGTCTTGGAATAATAAAAAAAGGAAACCTAAAAAGCTGCAGCATAATCTTATTTGGATAGTTGTTATTTACTCTCGTGACTTCGTTTCCTTATTTTGCAGCATTGTCAGGGGTTCTTATCTGGAAGAACTTCCAGAGCTACTCATTGGTAGTACATCTGTTTTTACAAAAACTGTTCTTATGTTGTGTCTCATATAATTGTTATATTTATTTGCTTTTCTGGATGCAGGCAAAGAAAATATTTCCAACTGGCTTTAGTGCTATTATAAGGTATCTCAATCCATTGTTTTTATCCGATTTAATTATACTTTGGTCTTTAAAATTGATAATTTTTCTTTTAGCCCCTTGGGGTGTTAGATTGTCCCAGTTTTGGTCTTATTCCTTTATGCTTGCGGGAAATTTTTGTTTTCAGTTCTGCAATGCTCTGCTTTTATTTATATGTGCTTATCTCCGGAGGAAATCCCCCACCGAAGAAATTGAAGGCATCTGTCAGCACTGCATGATATAGTCAAGGTTATGCTAGCCTATAGAATATGGAGATGTAATATCTTATTTTTCTGTGAATTGAAATAAGGTTGTAAGCTAATTTGGCCTAGCTGCTTTTGAAAATAGGTCAGCCAAGAGGTGCCAACGTGATTATTGCATTAGATTCGTAGGCATTTTGTGGATTATATACTAATATAATTAAATTTGATGGAAAAGCTGATTTTCTTGTTACAACTACATAGTTTCGATACTTTGCCTAACTGGCATATACATTTAGATTTTTTGGGGTGAAATTTGGTAGCAAGAGCACATACATTTACATTGTACTGAAAGTCCCAACTTGAGATTCCAATTTAGTTTCAAGTTATTGAGATGATATTGATTGATCATATCTTAGGCACAAGGTCACACCCTCTTTGTGATTCAAGCCACTGGAAAAAAAATAGCTTATGTTAATACTGTACTAGGATATGAAGTAAACGTGTCCTCCCATCTCCTGACTAATGCCTAGGTGGTTTATGACCAGGGACGGATCTACCTTATCATTTTGGGAACTGTTTCAACAAACTTACTAATTTTTCTTAATATAATATATAGATATAATTATAAATTGTCCCCCGTAACTTGAAATGCAGTAAATTATGTCATCATAAGTATTTCCTTCACTAAATTTATAGATACAGGAATTGCTTTCACGACTTTAAATTTCTAAATTCAGTGTCTGACATTCGTTGATCATATCTGTAACTTCATTTTTTCTTTACCAAGTGGAACCCATTTCCCCCATAATTATATGTTAATAACCAATTAAATCCCATGATTTTACAAGCCACTAATGGTTTTGGATGAAAATCTAACTATTTATATCTATAATTTTTTTTATATAAATCATAATCGCAATATATTTTCAATTCATTTTAGCTGCATTTTCAGAATGGGCCTACTTTTCCAGTCCACATGTGCTCTGTTGGATATTCGATGCTTTCTAATAAAAAAAAAAATGGATTCAGCTTATATTTTCTCAGATAGAAACAGTTCGTGAACAGGTTTTTTGTCAATGCAAGTACCCCAAATAACAAAAAAATAGGAAAAAAGTAACGTGAGCGTATCCCTAATATGACTGGTGACTATTTTAGGGTAACAGAATATTAACACGGCTTAATATAAACAAGTTAATAATCAACCTTGGCATAAGATTAGCAGTAAAGTAGCAATTTTTGTTTCTGACAATGGTATTTGTATAAAGATTTTATCACTAAAAGCAATACCAAATTTTTGTTAAGAATTTAAAATGTACATAACGTGAATATTTTCTTTTTAATATAATTATTTTATACTCAAAATCGAAATTTAAATTCTAAATTACTTAATTAAGAGATACAAGTCATTATTATTTATTAGAGCTAATGTTGGTAGCAATTCATATTTTATTCACAGCAATACATGCTCAACCAAACAGCATTGGCTAAATGAAGAAACTACTTTAATTAATTTGTGTGTGTGTATATATATATATATATATATAAAGAATCCCGTGTTTTATGCTCAATGTATTTGACATTAAAATAAATGATTGAACGTAGCTTGAGGCTAGAAAATTTATGCTCAATAAAATAGAATTTCTTGCAAGCTGGAGGAAGAATAGGCCTTTACTTCCGTGCTAAATCAAAGCATTTTCTTTTGTTATTGTTGTTACAAAGATTTTTGTTATGTTTCATCTTGTATCTTCTTTTGAAAATGAGCAGCGGGAAAGGAAGCCGCTGAGATCTTAAACTGATAATCGATGCTTAAAAACACAAGACATACTGTCACTTGACAACTACTACCATCAATGGAATTATGCACAAGCACCATAGACATTAATGGTACAAAGCAACAAAAATGCTTGGTTAAGCAAACAAAAGATGTAGACAGAAAGGGTATAGCATTAGGTCAGTTTTTAATTTTTATATTTCCTAATTAATTATTACTTTTGCTTTAAGAAAATTTCACTTTACAAATTAAATTTCATATTTTTTGACTAACCCTAAAAGACATATTTTACATTTTGTTCTATCTACATAAAAATGTACTTTCAAGCTTTAGGATGGATCTACTGACATGAGTAAACTAAATTTTAGTTTACTATTGTTAGCAACATGTAACAAAATATTTATATATAAAAAAAAAAACTCACTATATTTTACTTAAACAAGTTACTTACGTATTTAATTAGGATTTTAAGATATTTTTAAAAAAATTATAAAAAGTATTGTGGTATTCAATCAAGAATTTTAAATAACATATGAAAGTCTTATTGTATTCAATTAAGACTATTAGAATTTTTTTTATTAATGTTAACATAATTCAATGATATTCAATTGAGATTTTTGACAACTTAAAAAAAAAAAATCTCTTGCTATTCAAAATCATATAGATTGAATGGATTATTTTGTAAATTGGACATTGATAGATTTTGTGTGACTTTTTAGTTATATATATAAATACCAAACCCATCAAACAATATCAAAATCCTTGAATTTTTTCTATTTTTTCATTCTAGACTTTTATTTTTCTCAACACACATAATTTTTTTTTCTCTTCTCTGAAGGTTGTAATACTGATAGAATAATTTATCATCTCTTTTATTTTTCAATCTTGTACACTTTCTATGCAATAAGGTAAAAAATAATTTTTTACTTTTTTCTCAGGTTAATTATTCTGATAAATTTTTAATTGAATCAATTAACATAACTTCATCTTCAATATTACTAGTTAACGAAGATCATTATTTTGAACTTATTTTTCAGATTTAAGAATAAAAACAAGAAGATGTTAATGCATAAAGAGAAGAGTTATATAGAAGAACATGAAATTAGAACCCATTAACTATTAAAACACTAAAAAAATTTGTATTAGTTTTACTAGTAATTTTGAATATTTTCTAAAATCTAATAAATCAGATTTTGGTTGTATTTTATTTTATTGAATTTTCATGTCACAATCATGCATTTTCATACATTTTATTTGACAAAACTCAAAGTTTGGTGTTAGTTTGTAAAAGACAGGTGTTTGAGAGGTTTTGTATGGAAAAGAGCTTAAAAGCATGCATTTTTTGAGTTAATAAAAAGATGTGTTCAGGATTTTGTATGTTTGTAGTGTGCCTAAGTTGGAGAGTTATTTCAATTATCATAAAAAGAGAAATATTGCAAAATAACCAGCCAAAATTAAGCGCTAATTGATATATTCTCAAATAAAGAACGATAAGAAAGAACCGCCTATGAGATATATAAATAGAGGAATTGAGGGTCTTTCATGGAGGTTTTTTTTTACCATGTTCTGACTCTGCCAGCGAGCTAGACATTGTGAGAAACTTTATTGGACTAAGAAGGACATGGAAAAGATTACAAGAATTTCCAAGTGTAATTATTTTTCTCTTTCTCATGTATCTAAAAGTTTTGTTTGTGCTTATGGCAAGCTAAATCCCTCTTTTCCAAGGTTGTGATATAAATTTGTAGATAAACCCTTGTATGTTTAATTGAAATCATTATTATTCAATCAATTGTGTTATTTTATTGTATTTAATCCTCTGTTAGAATTAATTATTCTACATCTTAGTTGTTTGTGGAAAACTTCATGTAAATGATGAAATTAAAGAACAATCAAATCCCGTAAAATAGCGGTTGACAAAACATATTTTAAGAATTTCTAACATTGATTAATTGTTTTTTTTATGTTCATGTTTTCTCTTAACTCAAATTTCGATTGACCAAGTAAAATTAGAGTTAAAAGAAAGATAGTTGATAGAGTTTGATCAAGACGCATTAACTAGTTTAATGAGAAGCCAATAATTGAAAAATAATAAGAAAATCAATCGAATAAGAATTGAGAGAATTCAATTGCATGATTCTAGTTACAATCCTAGACTTTTTTTATCTCATAATTTTATTTCACTAACTTAATTTGCTTTGAGTTTTATTTTTCAAACAGTTAATTGAACATCATTGTAACAACTATTGATTAAAAAAACAAAAAAATTTTAATTCATTACAAAATAGATATCTCATGAATACAACTAGTCTCTTGACTATGATATCTAGACTTAAGTCCACTATAACTACTACGTAGAATGCGCTTGTCCTTTGCAGATATATTTTTATGCATAAAAAAATTATCTATATGTAAAATCTTTTCAAATCTTATGAATTCATATGTTATAAATCCATTAAAATTCAAAATACATAATCTTTTAAAAAAATTATAAATCATTATATTTCTGCAAAATCTTTTAAATTTGTAAGACTTTTTTTATGTCAAAATAATATTTTAAAATCTCAATATAATACATCTTCTTAAGATTATTTTAATAAATTAATTTTATGTATAATTGAAAAGTAAAATTTTCTCATTCCTCCCCAAGTTTTCTTGTGTACAAAACACAAATTTTACTTACACCCTTTTTTCTTTCTTTCTAGAAAGAGTATATTCTAATAATAACAACCTACCCTTTTAAAAGAAATATGTTAAAAACTAATATCCTTTACGTATTTGAATAAATTCAAAATATAATTTAAACATTATCTTTTTTTAAAAATAAAAGGAGAATATATCTGTGATTTCCCTTTTTTAAGAAACAAAATTACACAAAACATTATCAAAGAGAGAAAAAAAAGGCTATCTCCATCGTGACAACAACTCATCCTTTTACTTTCGAATATTCTTAAATGGTCTCAAAATTATAATTACATGTTACTCATATATGTTTTGTATAATTTAAATAACTCATCTATTAAACTCACGATTCTAAAAATTTATTAAATATAAATTTCATAAATAATTCTACATTTTTATATTTTATCACTATTTCATAAAAATGCACATGCACATAGGACCCACAAAATTTTTAAGGACCACCAATGTCTAAGTAAGTACTAGAGTGGATCTTTTCATGTGAAATTTTCACTTAATTTTTATGTAAAAATTCTCATCATCAAAACTTCATATCTTCATTTTTATTAATTAAATATTCTCTTTCTTACTTTTAAGTAAAGACTATGATTTCACATTATCAAAATTTGTCCAAAATAAAAAAAAAATGTCACACGAAAAAATTCATTCCCTATAACCACTTGTTATTTGAAGAGTGCTTAATAAGCCTAACTCCAATGAAAAGTTCTTATTAAGACACAATGGTTTTATCAATCACTAACACCCCCCCCCCCCCTCCCCCCTTACACCTTATTTTTGGTTTATTTAGCCTAAATCTTAAGCTTATTAACTATATTTTGGGCTCCAATTTTATGAGGAGGAAAGATCCAATATTGAGAAGTTTACTAGGTCTCTCACTTATTTAAGTGGAGAGGGAGATGAAAAAAGGAATGAGAGACAGCTAGGTCTCAAGAGAGAACATAAGCAATCTAAAAGAGAAGAGAGAAAGTATTTTTCGTTCACACATAGAAAAGTCATTGTAAAATCACTTCAAATTCGTTCACTATTGGATCATATTGAAATTTTGTTATCAGGTTTGTAATATCTTGTTCTTTATTATGAACGACTGGATTGTGAAAATGAGATATACATTATGAGATATTTAGTTCACTAGTAGCTTTATTCTTTGATATTTTTCATCTTCTTGGTTCTTTATTTGTAATATTTATGACCTTGTTGCTTGTTTGGCTGTTAGCACTCTTTTGTGCACATGATTGAGACTCTTTTATACCCTTGTTGATTATAGTGGAGTTATTTCTTTAGTCTAGACGACTTGTGATTTTTTATCTTTATTTTGAGATGGAACTTTTCCATATTAAGAATCTTTGGTGTTTTTATGGTATTGTGGTAATTTGTTATTTCTATTTATTTGGTGTTTCTCGTCATGGATTCTTGAAAGTTGAGGGGATTTATTTCCACTGCATTTACTCTGTGATTTGATTATTTATTGTTATTGTGTTATTATGCTCTCATCATAATAACATCAAAGCTCTTTGTTGGTTAGTAGCTATTTGACTTGAAGATGAAGGCATATACAAAAATGGTTGCTTTGAATGGCACTAACTACCACTTCTAAAAGGACAAGACGAAAGACTTTTTATTTGTGAAGAAAATGCATTGTCTTGTCTTTGTTACTCATAAACCAAATTCTATGTCTGATGAAGATTGAAATTTTGAACATCAAGTGTGTGATTTTATTTGACAATTTGTAGAAGACAATGTTTATAATCAAATTGCTAATGAGACACAAGCTATAACTTTGTGGGAGAAGATTGAGTCATTGTATGCATATAAATTAAGGAATAATAAATTGTCTAAGTTAAATTGTCTGATGAATTTGAGGTACAAGGAGAGTTCTCCCATTTCAAATCACTTAAGTGATTTTCAAGGGCTTCTAAATCAATTATCAAGAATGAGTATCAAATTTGATGATGAAGTTTTAGAATTATATGACTGCTAAACACTTTACTTGAGTCTTGAGAGATATTTTGGGTTTTTATTACTAGCTTGACCCCTATGGTGTTGTTTCTTTGCAAATGGCAAAAAAGTGATGTTCTTAATGAAGAGATGAGAAGGAAGACACAAAGTTCTTTATCCCAGTCTGAGGTGTTTGTCATTAAAAATATAGGGAGAAGTTAGGAAAAGGAATCAAAGGGAGGTAAAGAAAATAACAAGAATAAGTCTAGGTGCAAATACAAGAATGTGAAGTGTTATTATTGTTATAAAATAGGACATATATAGAAGAATTATTTTTTGTGGAAAAAGGAGAATAAAGGCAAGAAGGGTAAGCAAAAATAGAAGAATCATAATGTTGATCGTGTTGCTATTGCTACTTGTGGTGATCTTATTATTCTCTGTAATTATGAGTCGATTAATTTTGTATCAGATCATAGCACGTGGGTAGTTGATCTGGTGTTGCATTGCATGTTACACCAACGAAGGATTTCTTCACATCTTACACTTTTGGTGATTTTGGAGAGTTTAAGATGAGTAATGATGGTGTATCTTAGGTGATAGTTGTTGGTGATGTTTGCCTATAAACCAACATGAGAAAGAAATTGTTGCTTAGAGTAGTTAAACATGCTCATGACATCTGTTTCAATTTAATTTATGCGCAAATGCTTGATGATGGTGGTTATGATAACCACTTTTTGTTATGGAAAGTTGAAACTCACCAAAGGTAACTTGGTTATGGCCAAAGGAAAGAAATTTTCTAAATTTTATTGGACAAAAACTTTTATTACTAAAGACAATATGAATGATGTGGAAATGGAGACATCTTTGTGACATTAAAGGCTTAGTCATATAAGTGAAAAGGGGTTGAATTGTTTAGCTAAAAAGGATGTTCTGCAGGGATTAAAAAGTACATAATTGGATAAATGTTCTCATTGCACGACTGGTAAGCAAACCAAAGTATCTTTCAAGAAGCATCCTCCTTCAAGGAAGTCATGGTTGAATTGGTGCATTATGACGTTTGTGTTACATTAAAGGTAAAACATTTTAGTGATGCACTTTACTTTGTTACATTTATTGATTATTATTCCATGAAAGTATAGGTCTATGTTTTGTTAAGAAAAGACCAAGTGCTTGAGAAATTCAAACAATTTTATGCTTTAGTTGAAAGACAGTCAGACAAGAAGTTGAAATGCATTTATATTGACAATAGTGGTGAGTATTGTGACCCTTTGATGTCTATTGCAAGCAACAAGGTATTGCACATGAGAAGACTCCTCCTAAAACTCCTCAATTGAATGATTTAGCAAAAAGGATGAATAAGACATTGTTAGAAAGAGTGAGGTGTATGCTCTCAGATGCCAAGTTACCTAACATTTCTTAGATGAGGCACTATACACAAAAGTGCGTGTTATTAATCTCTCTCTTACAATTGTCCTTGATAGTGAAGTGTCAAAAAAATTTGGTTTGGAAAGAATGTGAACTATAATCATTTGTGTGTTTTTGGTTGCAAAATATTTTTTCATATTCCAAAGGATGAAAGATCCAAGTTGGATGCGAAGACAAAACAATGCATCTTTATTGGTTTTTGTCAAGATGAATTTGGCTACAAGTTGTATGACCATGTTAAGAATAAGCTAGTTAGAAATTATGATGTGTAGTTTATAGAAGACCAAACCTTTGAGGATATTGATAAGGTGAAGAAGACTACACTTGAGAAAGATAGAAATCTGATTAATGTTGATCCTATGTAGTTACTTATTCGCAATTTGGATAATGTTGAGGGTAGTGTTCAACATGGTGAACATCATGATGATGTTGATGATTAGAAGCTTGCATATAGATTAGATGTTCCTACTGATGATTTCTAAGAGGAACGTGAGATGTTACATGATAAGAATCTTAATGATGCACCTGAACTACATCAAGTTCAACTCAAGAGGCTTGATAGGCAAAAACAACCTTCTGCAATGTATTCTTTTGATGAGTATGTGACCTTGATTGATGGGGAAGAATTTGAATATTTTGAAGAGACCTTGAAAAGTAAAGAAAATCAAGAGTGGTTAGATGCAATGCAAGATGAGATGAAATCCTTGCATGGTAATCACACTTATGATTTGGTGAAATTGCCTAAGACAAAAAAGGCTTAGAAAATAAGTGAATTTTTAGGGTGATACGTGAAAGTAATTCTGCGTCTCCAAGGTACAAACTCATATTAGTGGTGAAAAGCTTCAACAAAAGAAAATGTGTTGATTTTCATGAGATTTTCTTACCTTTGGTGAAGATGTCATCCACTAGAGCCATTTTGAGTTTAATGTTACTCTTTATTTGTAGGTAGAATAAATGATGTGAAAATTGTTTTCCTTTATGGTGATTTGGAAGAAGAGATTTACATGAACCAACTTGATGCTGTTTAGGATAAAGGCAAGGAAAACTATGTGTATAGGTTGAGAAAAAACTTATACAATTTGAAGCAGACTCCAAGATAGTGGTATAAGAAGTTTGAATTTTTTATATGTGAGCATGACTATAAGAAAACTACTTCTAGCCATTGTGTCTTAGTTAAAAAGTTTTCTAATGACAACTTCATTATCTTATTATTATATTCATGACATACTTATTGTTGAGAAAAATGTTTTTAAGATTGATAAGTCAAAAAAGAAATTGGGCAAATCATATGCCATGAAAGACATAAGAGTTGCTACATAGATTCTTGGCATAAGAATCATCTATGATAAAGAGAGAAAAAAAAATTAGTTGTCATATGAGCAGTATATTAAAAGGGTGTTGCAAAGGTTCCCGATGGAGAACCTTAAGACAATGAGTACTCCTTTTGCAAATCATTTTAAATTGAGTGTTAAAAAGTGTCCTTCAAATGAAGCCAGAAAGTCAAACATGAAGAGTGTTTCTTATGCATCTACAATATGTAGTTGATGTATGCAATAATGTGTACAAAAATAGATATTGCACATGTTGTTGGTATAATTAGTAGATTTTTGTCAAATCCAAGTAGAGAGCATTGGAATGTCGTGAAATGAATTTTGAGGTATCTTCTTGGAACTGTTGATATAAAGCTTTACTTTGAAGATGATAACCTACTTTGGTGGGCTACTCAGATTCATATTTGGTTGGAGACGTTGGTTTTAGAAAGTTCACTTCGAGCTATTTGATTAAGTTTGCAGGTAAAGTTGTGGCTTGACAATCAAAGTTATAGAAATGTGTCACATTGTCCATTACAAAGGCAACGTTTATTGTCATTATTGAAGCATGCGAGTAGTTTCTATGGATGAAGAAGTTAGGAGCTTGGTTTTGTGCAAGACAAATATTCATTATTTGTTATTAGTCAAAGTGTTATTTATCTTGATAAAAATCCAAGATTTCATTCAAAGTCCAAATATATTGATGTAAGATATAATTGGATATGTGATGTTTCGGATGCTAAGCAATTGGAGTTGGTTAAAATTCATACTGATGATAATGGTGTTGATATAATAACTAAAACATTACCAAAAGGAAAGTTTGAATCTTGTTGTGAGGGGGAGACATGTTGTGTATTAGGCTCCCTTCCTATGTGGAGAAAAATTCAATATTGAAAAATTTACTAGATTTCTCACTTTTTATAAGAGGAGAGAGATATGAGAAAAGGAGGGAGAGACAGTTAAGTCTTAAACAAGAAAAAAACACACAATCAGATAGAGAAGAAGAGAGAAAATAATTCTCACTCACACATAATAGTAACTGTAAAATTATAACTACAAATTTGTTCACCTTTGGATGAGACTAAAATTTTGACAGTAGGTTTGTAACATATTGTTCTTCATTCTGAATGGTTGAATTGTGAAAAAAAGATGTAAATTGTGAGATATTCAATTCACATAATAGTTATGTTCTTTGAGATTTTTCAATTTTTTGTTCTCTATTTATAATCTTTACTGATTTATTGTTTGTGACCGTTAACACTTTTTTGTACACTTGATTAAGACTCTTTTGTATCTTTATTGACCGTAGAGTTATTTCTTTTATTTAAACAACTCGTAGTTTTTTCCCTTTATTCTGATAAGATTTTTCATGTTAAAAATCTTTGATGTTTTTTTTATGTAATTGTGGTAATTTGTTATTGCTACTTATTTATTGTTGTTCTTCACATATTCTTGCAAATTATAAGAATTTATTTCCGTTACATTTACTTTATGGTTGAGTTCTTTATTGTTATTATGTTATTATTTTCTCAATAACATTATTTATTTCAATTTATAACTTTACGAACTCTAATAATCATATATAATTTCACTAAAAATAAAAAAATCATATCTAAAACACATGGGGAATAATAAATTGAAAAAAGTATTAAACTAGAGAGAACTTAAGAGTAATTTATCCTAGAAATTACTCCTATATATATAGCACACCTTACCTAACTTGTGTGCTGGGATATCATGCAACAAGGCAAGAAAAAGACACAAGGTTAAGGTTTTACAAGGAACACCCACCAAACAAATGGGTCTCGCTTGCACAGTTGCACTCTTAGTCTTTCTTCATCATCGCTGGTGGTGCAGTTGCTGGAAAGAGACTAGGCTAGGTAGGGGTATCACACCAGGTTCCTGCAATCTCTACAACAAAACTTGCCCATGCAACATTCCCTGCACCTCATCACTCCACTCCACTTACGTACGTTGTGGAGCAACAAAGCAATTGCACCAATGCAAAACAAACAACATACTAGCAACACAGCTCTCTTTTTTCAATATTTTATATGTGATTGATTAATATTTAATAAAAATTATTATTTTTGGTACTTTTTATTTTTAAATTAAGAAAAACAATTAATTAAATAAGAATTAAAATTTATCAAAATTAATAATTATTAATAAATTTTAATCAATAAATCTCTAAAAATGTATCACTAGTATTTCTTGTGCAAAAGATTCATTGTTGTACGCACCTCTTAATAACACACAAGTAAATTACTTGTTCTTCTGAATTTCTGAAGTTATATATCCAAATTTGAAATTTAAAATTCAGACTAGGCCAAATCAAATGGAATTTCATTGTACTGATTAATAATAATTTATGTACAGCTCACAACTAACAATAGTCGTTTCCAGTTAAAAAAAAAAAAAAAAAAACAAAACACTAACAATAGTCGTAATAGTGTGCCCACGCGTAACACTACATAAAAACACACTGGTGTTTATACACCATGATTGCTTATCCAGAAAACTCATCTCCTCTAATTTTTTTTCCCTTTAATGTTTCATCCGATGCTAGAGATAAACTTGCACATCTTGATAAATTTTACTCACTAACAACAACAATATTTAGTACGTAAACGTGTTTTACACTTCTGAATATTTAAATGTTTTTTTTTCTTTCTATAATCATATTATTAATGTAAAGTATTCAAATTAATTTAATTTAACTAATACTGTGATTGGTTACATTGCAGTACAGATAAAACTTTACGTGAAATATCAAATATTTGAACCCTTAACTTTGCCATATTACTTCTGTTAATGAGTCTAAGAGATTAATTAAATTAATCGTGTACATATACTTGTGGGGATACTTGAACAAAATCAAATGTGTATATTATGTGGGGGGTTTACTAATAATATGTACTAGTTTTTTTTTTCCAAAAAGAATACATTAGTAAATTATTACTTTAGTTTTGTTAAAATACTCTCAGGCCTAAATTAATAATTATATACTTAATTTGTAGTTATATGTTATGTAACAAGTAGGATTAACGTAGAGTAAAATATATTTTTAATTTTTTAAAATTTGAAATTTGATTTTTAGTCTTTTTAACTACTTTTGTATATTTTTAGTCTCTTTAAATTTAAAATATTTCTTTTTTATATTAAGCACTATATAAATTATTTTTTATCCTTTTATAAACTACTATTTAAAGCATTTTATGAATCAAAAGAAGTACATTACATATTTAAAACAATAAAAAAACATTTTAAAATTATAACAACTAAAATTAAATTAAAAAATTAAAAATAAACTTTTAAAATTTTAG